>JAINUG010000540.1:0-75000 GCA_029706075.1 Aldrovandia affinis
GGTTACTTTGTAAATGTAATTAGTGCCTGAATACTGATTACATGGCTCTGAAAGTAATCAGATACAAATACAGTTACATGTCTCAAAAAAGTAACGTATTCAGATTACTTTTAGAATACTTTTGGAATACTTTTTCCATCACAGATGGGTATGTTTTGGGGTACAGGAGACATTTGGAAGCTGTTATATAGCCAAAGGTGGTGCTACTTAGTACTAAAACTTTTGCACAGGCCATGTTCACTTTTTTATTTTATCAGTAATACATTTAAATAGTTATTATACATTACACTTTGAAAAAGGATGTCATGTTCAACTTTCCACTGTGTAGAGGTCAGGTCAGCTTCTGTTCATTTAATAATAAATACTAATACTAATACTAATTTGAGATGTCAATTTAGCTAAATATATGCAACATTGTATCTGCATTTTTTGTTTTAGTCATCATCATTAACATGTTATGGAATTAAAATGGACAGATTCAAAATTAATCATAATAAAAAGCAATGGGAAACTGAAAGGCAAGTTCTTTTACTGTTTTAATTGCTCATCCAAACCATACAGCAAAAGCCACATTGGAGTGGTTAAAAAACGAAAAAATCTATGTCCAGGGGTGGCCCAGTCAAAGCATAGACCTCAATCCCATTGTGAATCTGTGGGAAGATTTGGAAATTGCTGTTCACCAACAGTCCTTATCCAACCTGATGGAGCTCAAGCAATTTTGTAAAGAAGAAAATGCTAAAATTGCAGTGTCCAGATGTGCAAAGCTGGTAGAGATTTACTCAAATAGAATCACAACTGTAATTAAAGCTAACGGTGCTTCTACCAAGTATTAAGCCAAGAGGGCTGAATACATATGTAATCAATTATAGTCTGTTTTTTATTTGTAATTAATTAAGAAAAATCTTTCATTTTTTTCAATTTGATGATATAGAGTATTTTGTGTTGATCATTGGCAAGAAATCACAATTAAATCAATTTTTATATCTTGAAGTCCAGTGCCACACCCCACAACTTCAAGTTTATACCTACAGTTGAGCTGAATATTATGGGTCATGGAGAAAGTAATTATGGCCCCGCAGATTAAAGCGGAGGTCAACATGGTATGATTGGCCTTGTCATTTGGTAGCAATGCTCTTGAGCATATTATGCCTCCAAATATCAGCTCAACCAGCATCTCGGTATAAACGAAGCTGACTTCCCCAGGCCCTAGTTGTTATGAGAGGTGAATGCAGACCTGGACCCAAATGCAGACTCAACACGAAGGTGGTATTTGCGCTCCTCTCCGGAGGCGTTTAATCAAAGAGAAAAATAAAAGCGACGGAAAACAAGCCGTCAAAAAACACACTGACAAACACAAGAATAGCCGTGCTACTAAACAAGAAATCGGGAAACTGGTAAAAGCACAAAACAAAATAAACTGCAGATACAGGAACAAACGAGTTGACAGGAACGAAACAAAATAAACAGGCAGATTCAGGATTACACGAGTCAACAGGAACAGGGAACCAAACAAAAGCAGTGCTAGTAACACTAGTACGCATTGGCGAGGAACTGAATGCGTGCTGGGCTTAAATAGGAAAAATGAAATAACTAAATTGGGGCAGCGTGCAGAATGTGCAGGGGAAAGAATTGTGACAGGCTGAAACGTAACGAGGGAACATGAAACAGATTCCGCAAGACAGACAACACAGGGTGAACGCAAAAACCAGACATGACACGCAAGGAACAAAGTGGCAGGAAACACAAGGGAGGTGGACAGGGCGGACAGCGATGTAACACTAGTGATGTTTGATATCGCCATGATTCTCAACATGAGAGGAGAATATCAATGGCAACCTTGAAAGATATCTTGTGGTTGTAAGTAATCCAAAACAAAAATATAAAAAGAAGGTCTGAACCTGGCTTGTGCTCCCCCCAAATCGTAAATTATGGGCTAAGAAGGGACCTGCTGGTGACATGATGTTTAGATTTTGGTGGGAATTCGACAAGTTCCTCTGTCCTGTTATCTTGGAAGATCTGGTGCCAGCTAACACCTCGGCTGCATGTGCTTTTGCATTCTTGAAGAGAGACAAGCTTGGTTTGGTATCATTTTCTTCCATTTTATCTCCTTCGTGATTGTTACAGTCAATTTTATGTCTAGAATTTAGTATTTGTTAAGACGGAATATCCAATTGAATGTTTATTTCCATGTGGGTGATCATTGTTGGGGCTATACAGTTTGGAATTCACATCTTTCAGGTCGCGGCCAGATGAGAGCGGAGCTTGGCGTGATCTGAGCAGGCTTGTGAAATGGTAGCAATAAATGTTCCATATGTGAGGAGACAGAACTAAACCCTACATGTTGGAGGTTCCAATTGAGTATTTGTTAAGGTAGTTGTACCTACGTCTGTAGATTGGACGTTAAATATTTTGTCTAACTGTTGTAACTGAATAAACCACCTGTTAATTTTAATAGAATTGTGAGTTGTATATTTTGATGAAGGTTGATCCACCAGATTGCTCTGCCTATCAACGAATTCGGAGATTTAATTAATAATTGGTATGCTGTGTAGTAATTATTATATTAAATCAAATAAACATATATTAGTTTACATGCAGGACAATACAGTTTACATGCAGGATAAGTGAGGGGGTTTTAACACGTAATACCACTTGTGTTCAGTATTCAGAGGGCTGAACTTTAAACAAGGGTGTTTGACTGTTAAGGCTACTGGATTCAGGGAATAGACCTTTTTTTTCTAACTTCACTGTTCCGACATATATAAAGATAGCAGAGTAACATATGTATGAACGCCATTGAATCAACTCGACACAATGATGAGCAATTATATAAATGGTGCAATCTTACAACAGAATTACAACACATCGAAAACAAAATAAAATTATTGCGAATATGTAACTGAAGGCGATATATTACATGAATCTATCGTAGGGTGAAAATACTACGCTGTGACTACACCCGTGATGAATCTGCTAATCCGTGATTACTAGGTAAACTATCCTGAATGTTACCTGAATAATTGAAACTACAAATAAATGATCTTATTCCAGGGGGCATGCTGTGCAAACAAAGGAAAGTGGACACAGAACCATGTACACAACAAAATAGCTTATAGAATGAACAACAAAAAAATATTTTAGTATTGCTGTTGACAATAATACCAATTATAATAATAAGATCAAGATTAAGAATGTGTCTTATTATTATTAGTTTAAATATCATTTTTATTTTTGTAACAGAAAATGAAATTATGCTTTTGAAGGAAAAATCACGTTTCAAGAAGACGGACATACATTACATCCATGTTCAGCCATCTATAGAAATCCTTTTAAATAGTCCATGCACTGCCCTTTTTAAAAGTACTCAAACATGAATGATAAGCTGGTTGCTGGAACAGCAGAAAGGTGTGCCGTAGTTTCATTAACTGCTCTGTCCCACTGTCACAGAACATTCTGTGTCTCGGGGCTCTGAAATCAGTGTACTTTTTTGCGTCCTCCAAGAACAGGACAGTAAACGGGACAGTGCTGTTTTACTGCCCTGTGGAAGCACGTACAGGACAGTGGTACTGTTCTGTTTTGTGTGCTGCTGAAGTGCAGTGCAGTCTATGGTACACTAGGAAAGTACCAGAACAAAATGTAACATCGCAGTACAATCTCGTTTATGACCCACTCTCCTCTGAGTTGCAAATTTCAACAGGACTATTATACAAAACCAGATCCAGAACTGATCTCCTTCTTGTAGGCTGAGTAATAATCTGCACCGAAAAAACATTTAAGCACATCTGAACACTCACATTGACCCTGTCCTGACACTACTTCCCAATTGATAGAGGGGTAATTGAAGTTGGTGGTCTATAGCATACTCCTATATTAAGGTCCTTCTCATGATCTCCCAGTATTCTAATCCAGATGTCCTCACAAGGAATGAAGATTTTCGATTTTCTTTTGTGACATCATCATATGGAGATTAAATATTGAATATCACCTTATGGAGATTAAAAGTGTACTTACTGGAGAGCAGAATGGAGTCCAGGCCGATCTGTCTCTTGAGGAGAAACGCAGAGTATTTATTGGCCGAAACAGGTCACGCCCACTCTACAGGACACACCCATTCTATGAAATGGACTGACTTCACAAGTTGTGATTAATCATTAACAATCACTAATCTTCACACAGTCGGTTTACTTATTAAACAAAAACAGTGGTTTTATAGAGGTGGAGGTTTTCTCTTGTTGAGTTTTCTGTGGAGCTTGTGTTGGTAAAGACTGAGAGGGAAACGGAGGGAACAGGAGTTCTGACATGTAGCTCCTTGAGGAAGTGAAAGACTGACACTAAGCACAGTCACTTCAATAAGCTGTTCGCAGCACATTTCACAGAGTTAAAAGCTCAGATTCAGTATTTGTAGACAGGCTAAAATTAAATTTTAGTTAAATTCTAAGGCCGAGTCCCACATAGCATGTAGCGTGCCTATGTAACTGAAGTATAACTTTGGGGTAATTTTTCCCACCATTAGTTTTATTTCCCCTCTGAACTGAACTGAACATGGTTCTGTTGCTGAGTTGTTTAGATTTACCCTTCCTGTTTAAAGTTGTCCTTTCTGTCACAGGATATCTGCAGTTCACTTTACAAATATATGATTTTAGAGCATTTAAGAGCATAATAACACGTAATGTCAGGCCATTCAGCCCATCTATCCTTGTCATACACTCTGTATATCTTGTCTTTGGTTTCTCTTGTATTTGAGTTATTGTGTTTGTGTCACTATGGGTTTGCAGGTTCCATTTGTTTTTCATTTTTTGTAAGAACAGTGCGGGGCTATGGTCAAGGCCTAAATTAAGTGTTTCTTAACAGTATTATGAATTTATACCGGTCATTGCTGAACTTGTCAAATTGTGTCTGTGAAGTAAAAAGACCTGCATTTAATAATGGGCCAGATTGTGTGATGAATGTTGACTGAATTCTGGCCTTTGACATATATCTGTTGGTTTCTAAAACACAATCCAGTTCAGAAAGAGCTCATGTTTGTCATAACAGTGAAAGAGGAAGAAAACACCCCCTGATCTATTAAAATACAGAGGCATGAATTCTGTCACGTCTCTGTGTGGTTTTTGTCTGTACAGAACAAATGTGTGGCCTGTTAAGTTAATAAGTTCAAGAATAAATTAAATTCGTTTATTGTATTCTTTAATGTTTAACCACTTTATTGAAAGCTCTGAGTCACTGTTTGTATGTGGGCTGTAGGTAAATTCTCTGACTGAGGCCCACACAGCTTTTAACAGGATGCAATGCTGGATGATGGGTCACGCCTGGCTCAGTAGCTCCATTGAGAAAGCATTGCATACAGCTCAATCATATGGAAGAGAATTAGTGCCAAAAACATCTGAATTTAGGAACACTTTGAATTCAACAGTTTTACATTTATTAACTGTGAATTCAATACATATCAAGATTATTTTTTAAGATTTGAATTTTAGGAAGTTACAGTTTTGAGTTTTTTTAACAATATGAGTTTTAAACATTTGAATTCACACCCAACAAATTCAAAACTATAAAATGCACAGTTCATACATTCAAGTGTATTGATTTCACAGTTAATACATTCAAATATATTGAATTCACAGTTAATACATTTAAAACTGTTGAAGTCAACGTATTCCTAAATTAAAATCTTTTTGCCACTTAATTTTCTTCCATACAATCAACAAATGGTCCCTCTGCTATAATTCATAATGTGAGGTTTTCTATTTCTATTTAATTTCAATTATTTACTTAATTTTGGAAAAATGTTTTTACTTTTCAGATACTTTTGTATCTTTACTCTTGTTGGTGCTTTACTTTTATTGTCATAGTTATTTAATAAGGTGTCTGCACTTTAACTCAAGTATAACTTTGGGGTAATTTTTCCCACCATTAGCTTTATTTCCCTCTGAACTGAACTGAACGTGGTTCTGTTGCTGAGTTGTTTAGATTTACCCTTCCTGTTTAAAGTTGTCCTTTCTGTCACAGGATATCTGCAGTTCACTTTACAAATATATGATTTTAGAGCATTTAAGAGCATAATAACACGTAATGTCAGGCCATTCAGCCCATCTATCCTTGTCATACACTCTGTATATCTTGTCTTTGGTTTCTCTTGTATTTGAGTTATTGTGTTTGTGTCACTATGGGTTTGCAGGTTCCATTTGTTTTTCATTTTTTGTAAGAACAGTGCGGGGCTATGGTCAAGGCCTAAATTAAGTGTTTCTTAACAGTATTATGAATTTATACCGGTCATTGCTGAACTTGTCAAATTGTGTCTGTGAAGTAAAAAGACCTGCATTTAATAATGGGCCAGATTGTGTGATGAATGTTGACTGAATTCTGGCCTTTGACATATATCTGTTGGTTTCTAAAAACACAATCCAGTTCAGAAAGAGCTCATGTTTGTCATAACAGTGAAAGAGGAAGAAAACACCCCCCTGATCTATTAAAATACAGAGGCATGAATTCTGTCACGTCTCTGTGTGGTTTTTGTCTGTACAGAACAAATGTGTGGCCTGTTAAGTTAATAAGTTCAAGAATAAATTAAATTCGTTTATTGTATTCTTTAATGTTTAACCACTTTATTGAAAGCTCTGAGTCACTGTTTGTATGTGGGCTGTAGGTAAATTCTCTGACTGAGGCCCACACAGCTTTTAACAGGATGCAATGCTGGATGATGGGTCACGCCTGGCTCAGTAGCTCCATTGAGAAAGCATTGCATACAGCTCAATCATATGGAAGAGAATTAGTGCCAAAAACATCTGAATTTAGGAACACTTTGAATTCAACAGTTTTACATTTATTAACTGTGAATTCAATACATATCAAGATTATTTTTTAAGATTTGAATTTTAGGAAGTTACAGTTTTGAGTTTTTTAACAATATGAGTTTTAAACATTTGAATTCACACCAACAAATTCAAAACTATAAAATGCACAGTTCATACATTCAAGTGTATTGATTTCACAGTTAATACATTCAAATATATTGAATTCACAGTTAATACATTTAAAACTGTTGAAGTCAACGTATTCCTAAATTAAAATCTTTTTGCCACTTAATTTTCTTCCATACAATCAACAAATGGTCCCTCTGCTATAATTCATAATGTGAGGTTTTCTATTTCTATTTAATTTCAATTATTTACTTAATTTTGGAAAAATGTTTTTACTTTTCAGATACTTTTGTATCTTTACTCTTGTTGGTGCTTTACTTTTATTGTCATAGTTATTTAATAAGGTGTCTGCACTTTAACTCAAGTATAACTTTGGGGTAATTTTTCCCACCATTAGCTTTATTTCCCCTCTGAACTGAACTGAACGTGGTTCTGTTGCTGAGTTGTTTAGATTTACCCTTCCTGTTTAAAGTTGTCCTTTCTGTCACAGGATATCTGCAGTTCACTTTACAAATATATGATTTTAGAGCATTTAAGAGCATAATAACACGTAATGTCAGGCCATTCAGCCCATCTATCCTTGTCATACACTCTGTATATCTTGTCTTTGGTTTCTCTTGTATTTGAGTTATTGTGTTTGTGTCACTATGGGTTTGCAGGTTCCATTTGTTTTTCATTTTTTGTAAGAACAGTGCGGGGCTATGGTCAAGGCCTAAATTAAGTGTTTCTTAACAGTATTATGAATTTATACCGGTCATTGCTGAACTTGTCAAATTGTGTCTGTGAAGTAAAAAGACCTGCATTTAATAATGGGCCAGATTGTGTGATGAATGTTGACTGAATTCTGGCCTTTGACATATATCTGTTGGTTTCTAAAAACACAATCCAGTTCAGAAAGAGCTCATGTTTGTCATAACAGTGAAAGAGGAAGAAAACACCCCCCTGATCTATTAAAATACAGAGGCATGAATTCTGTCACGTCTCTGTGTGGTTTTTGTCTGTACAGAACAAATGTGTGGCCTGTTAAGTTAATAAGTTCAAGAATAAATTAAATTCGTTTATTGTATTCTTTAATGTTTAACCACTTTATTGAAAGCTCTGAGTCACTGTTTGTATGTGGGCTGTAGGTAAATTCTCTGACTGAGGCCCACACAGCTTTTAACAGGATGCGATGCTGGATGATGGGTCACGCCTGGCTCAGTAGCTCCATTGAGAAAGCATTGCATACAGCTCAATCATATGGAAGAGAATTAGTGCCAAAAACATCTGAATTTAGGAACACTTTGAATTCTGTGCTGGTCACTGCGCTATACGTCTTGAATAGGCCAACATCCAGATGTCTCGTTTTTTCACGATGCCTCCAGATATAAGAAAGGCATAAACTTAGCGGGGGGCTAGAGTGTTCCCTGACAAACAACAGGTACTCGGCGCAAGAGTGTAGGGTGTGAGAGGTCACGAGCAAACATCGATGAGATGATAGCCGTTTAAAATAAAAACAATGTGGTGTTTGCAATATGTCGCCCTGTATTTCAGTTGAATTAGACTAGTGGGTTAAACATAGCCTAGTGCTTGTCTAGCACAACTTCCACCAGAGAAGATGATCATGTCACCCCCTGGACTGTCAATAGGAGTGGAATTACTTAATATTAATAATATAACTAATATTTTCTCAGATCAGTAGATTGCTAAGAGAGTAGATGTTTTGCACTGCAGAATATTATATTACATTACAGGGATTTAGCAGGTGTGAGTGACTTACAGTTTACCCTTCTTTACATTCAATCCATCGTGGTATCCCAAGGGGCGGCATGGGGAAAATGGCTGCCTGCCCTTTTACCTCTTGTGAGCCACAAGAGCTGTCAGGACTACTGGCTCCCAGCAGCCTGCAGTCCCACACCTGACTACCAGCTGAAGCAAGTGAAGCAATTGGGACTGTGGGCAACTGACTGCAATTTGGGAAGGAAATAAAAGACGCGTCTTTTCCCCAAGCAAATCGCAAAGTTCAGGAAGGGAAATGTGTGTTGAGTGAGAGAGAGTTAGAGGATTGTTTTTAGATTGCTTTTTGGAATTGACTTGCCTTGCCTATGCCCTCTGAAAAGGTCCTTGAGTGTCACCCCACCCCCAGTGGCACTACACCATTTATAAAGCTGGATATTTTACTGAAGCAATTCAGGTTAAGCACCTTTGCTCAAGGGTACAATGGTAGTTTTCCACCAGGGAAACAAACCTGCAACCTCTTAGTTACTAGCCCAGTTCCCTAACCTATCACAACCGTAACATTTATTGTGTAAATGAGTAACCCTTTTCTAAGTACTGTATGTAAACAGTAAAACCAATGGGGCCTATTAAGAGTTACCTGAACTGTAGATGGCATTAAGTCTCACGTGTCCCATAATTACACAACAGTAACACTTCGGTATGGTACACCAGATCCTCAGCTACCATTGGGATGATTCTTGAGAGCTTTTACTCTATACTTTTACAGAAAGCACATCCTTAATGTCTTATAGAAACAATAACAACAATCAATGTACTGAGAGCATTGGGGTAATTTCCCTCAACATGCATGCACAAGTGTGTGTCATCTGTGTAACAGTGAGAATGTACATTATGATGGCAGGTGATAATGACCAGTGAGAGCATATACAAAGGAAACAAGAGTGGCCCACTAATACTCCCCTGTGCAGTTCCACCTGTAATTTCTGCAATGATTGATATAAAATCAGAAAATTCTAGTACAAATTGGCACATTGCTTTGGTGGGTGCTAAGAGGTTACAGCAAGCACTAGTGGCTGTGAGTTAAACACACTCCCCAGCTGGCTTCTGACAGTCTATTAACACTGGATTATCTGTGACCAGTCTATTAACACTGGGTTATCTGTGACCAGTCTATTAACACTGGGTTATCTGTGACCAGTCTATTAACACTGGGTTATCTGTGACCAGTCTATTAACACTGGGTTATCTGTGACCAGTCTATTAACACTGGGTTATCTGTGACCAGTCTATTAACACTGGATTATCTGTGACCAGTCTATTAACACTGGATTATCTGTGAGCAAGAAAGACTGAATTTCACAATGTCTGAATCCACATAAATGTAATTAAAATACATGGTTACATATTGTGATACAAAATGAATTTCAATACCATCGCAAGTTGACTAACAGACAATGTCTACACAGACATGTCACCATATGAAGAGAAAACAAACAACACATTTGGATTATATAATCAATCAATCTTTATTATTTACAAACAGGTTGTCACATTATACATACTGTATAAGGGATTATATAAGGGATATCCTGCAGCCTAATTGTAATGATTATATAAGGGATATCCTGCAGCCTAATTGTAATGATTATATAAGGGATATCCTGCAGCCTAACTGTAATGATTATATAAGGGATATCCTGTAGCCTAACTGTAATGATTATATAAGGGATATCCTGCAGCCTAATTGTAATGATTATATAAGGGATATCCTGCAGCCTAATTGTAATGATTATATAAGGGATATCCTGCAGCCTAATTGTAATGATTATATAAGGGATATCCTGCAGCCTAACTGTAATGATTATATAAGGGATATCCTGCAGCCTAACTGTAATGATTATATAAGGGATATCCTGCAGCCTAACTGTAATGATTATATAAGGGATATCCTGCAGCCTAACTGTAATGATTATATAAGGGATATCCTGTAGCCTAACTGTAATGATTATATAAGGGATATCCTGCAGCCTAACTGTAATGATTATATAAGGGATATCCTGCAGCCTAACTGTAATGATTATATAAGGGATATCCTGTAGCCTAACTGTAATGATTATATAAGGGATATCCTGCAGCCTAATTGTAATGATTATATAAGGGATATCCTGCAGCCTAATTGTAATGATTATATAAGGGATATCCTGCAGCCTAATTGTAATGATTATATAAGGGATATCCTGCAGCCTAATTGTAATGATTATATAAGGGATATCCTGCAGCCTAACTGTAATGATTATATAAGGGATATCCTGCAGCCTAATTGTAATGATTATATAAGGGATATCCTGCAGCCTAATTGTAATGATTATATAAGGGATATCCTGCAGCCTAACTGTAATGATTATATAAGGGATATCCTGCAGCCTAACTGTAATGATTATATAAGGGATATCCTGCAGCCTAATTGTAATGATTATATAAGGGATATCCTGTAGCCTAACTGTAACGATTATATAAGGGATATCCTGCAGCCTAACTGTAATGATTATATAAGGGATATCCTGCAGCCTAACTGTAATGATTATATAAGGGATATCCTGCAGCCTAATTGTAATGATTATATAAGGGATATCCTGCAGCCTAATTGTAATGATTATTATTCATTGTTATTTTTATGTCATGGTTATGTTTTTGTGAAATGTAACATCCAACAACCTAGAGAAGTCATTTGCTGTATTTGCTTTTTAGAATGATTTAAACAGTGTTATCGTGGCAACCAGGGAACATTGAATGGAAAGGAAATATTTGTAGTTATACTACGCCTCAAGGACTAGGTAAGTTAATATTTAATATAAAGCATAATGCACCTAATGTCCATCTCAGCTTTGGAACAGTTCTTCCATTTCCCCTGTTTTCTCCAGGTTTGATATGGCATCTTGTCATCTCCAATGTCTTTAAACCCTGGTAGAGTTGAGTAAGAGCTGCAATAGAAGCGTGTCTGCTTTTATACACATCTAGAACTTCCTGGACACGTCCATGGATACAGCATCACTCACGTCCTGGAGAACCCAGAGACCGTAATAATAGATAACATGGTGGAGTTCATACAGTTACAGCACACTCAGTGCATGTGTAATTTCATAGACATGTAAGAGTTGGGAGGTTAATGAATTATATTATTACACAATATCAATCTGGTATTAATAGCAGCCGATGCTGAGAAAGCATTTTATCCGGTGGAATGGCCTTTTTTAGTTAAGATATTAGAACATTTTTACTTACCTCCTGAAATCTTCATACCATGATATGAATATTAATATGAATCATAGGATGGCTTATGAGAAATGAATGTTATACACTGGATAAATAATCTCATTATTAGTGATGAACTCATTTATTTGTCCAGATTTTAACAGTAAAATTAATTTGACACATTAATCATTTAAATACATTAAATCAGAAATATCATTTTTTTTAAACGATATGAAGTCATGAAAAGACTGATATAGATAAAATACCTTTTAAATCACAAAACAATCTCAAATTTACAAGCAAACTTTATGATGCATTACATTATTTGATTAAATATCGTATCTCAGAATTGACAATAAAACAAAATACAGATAATGAAAAAAAGAGTATCTTCATATGCCCACATTAATAATGACTTTACAATCAAAATGATTAGAAAGAAAATAAAGAAAATGTATGCTGTAAACTTTAAATTCATATATAGAGTATTCATAAAGATGAGAAAATAAAAATAGAGATGAAGAAGATATTGCAGCTATGCAGGGCACCTCCAGAGTGGACTATGAGACAAAATACAACTTGTGTGACCAAATATGGAGTGGCTGGCCCTTGGGTTCCCCCTGCTGGGCAGCTGCTGTCAGTGCACTGATTCAGCTTGTCTCCATGAAGACTTTAAAATATGCCATTTACAGGCACTTTTATGATACTCTCACTGGAATCCACATTTTTCTAAAATCTAAGATAGCTGATGATGTAGCTTGGTAACATTTTGCCACATCAGGAATATATATATATACAGACATACAAAGCTGACATTATTATAACTTTTTTCAGTGTCAACACATTTTCCCATTTTTAGATTCAATGCTTTGCACAGTTGGCTACAATTAACTGATGATTACTGACTGAATTACTGATTACTGACTGAATTAGACATGATTTAATTATTACTGTCAACACAAGTGTATGGCAGCAGTTGTACATAACATGGCTGAATTACTGATTACTGACTTATTTAAACAGTGAAGATCCTGGCTGATTTCAGAAGATCCTGGCTGATCAGAGGGAGAGAAGTGGGGTGGAACCTCTTCCTCATCAGGTGTACTGACATTGCTGTAGATAAAGCACAAACGAGGAAACATCACCCACATACGTATCACACAGTTCACCTTCTCATTCATGTAAAAGCACAGCGTGGTCTCTCACTTGCTTGTGCTCTGCTTACATTGCATTTTATCCATTGAGTTACTTTCAAACTTTTAAATGAGAAAAGTTTTGCTTTTCATCCATATACAATCATTTTATTTCTGTGATATTTTAGATGTTCTATTATCTTATTACATTTACACTTACTTTTTTAAATTTGATCACATAAGTATCATTTTGATCTTTGTATTTTTTATTGTCGATCCACTGTTCTATTTCCTTTCTTCATCTTTGGGGTCATAGGGCAACTTGTCTTTATCAGGAGTTTGAACCATGTGTCCACCATCTTTTTAGAGTGTTCTGGAAAACAGTCTTTGAACTTTTTCAGCCTGTTCTGATTCATAGTTCCATTCTGAAAATTTTTGTGTGTTTTGTTGTTGTCCACCATAAATCTGGGCAATGCACCCAGGACCGTCAGTTTGAAGGTGCCCACAACATCATCCTTGCTTATGGTTTCAGCCAATAACTCCCTGAACTTTGGAGATTTTGTACTGGAGAACTCACGATGCAGCTCGGCCGGCACATAAACAACTGGAAGTTCACGGCCATTATTCTTTTTTGCTTTCTGAATCAGGTTATTATCCAGAGGACATGAATTTGTTGCTACCTCATTCATAGCGATAGCTAATTTGCTATTCTTGTTCTTATCTATAGCTGTCCATATACTGTTCTTTGGTGGTTGGTGATCTCCATTGATGATTTGTCCAATTCCTTTGTTCTTATTTGCATAGTTTTGCCACTCTTTGTAGCGTGTCACTTTCCCAGTCTCCTGCTTAAGAATTTTTTCAATTTCTTTTTTAGTTTTGGCTGGTGCAGCTCCCTCTGTCATGAACCAGTCCCCTCCTCTGATTGCTTCAGTCCACTCTTTGCGTTTGATTAAAGGCTCCCATTGACTCGGGTGTCTGAGAAGGGCGTCGGCCTCCACATTTCGCAGGCGATCTGCTGCAGATGTGATCTCTTCTTCACTGGCTCCTGGTCTCATCCCTCGAGCCAAAGCGTGAAACAGGCAGCTCCTGCCTTCGCTGACTACGTTCACTGTCTGGTTGTTGATGAGCACATCATAATGGCCGTCTGGGTATTGGGCACTCTTTGGTCTGTAGATTAGACTCACAGTTTGACTGGCAGCTCTAGTGCTGGGGTTGAGCTCCTGCATTTTTGTAAGCTTGCCATGGCTGTCCTGTTCCAAGATGACCACCTTCGTGCCAGTGGTTTCTGAAAGGACTCTGATATCGAGAATGGTACCAACCGTCTCTGAATTCCTGATTTTCTCAGCGTGTGACAGTGAGCGTGCATCTTCTGAAAGCTTATGTTTAGAATTGAAGTCTCCTGGCATGTATGAAATGTATCTGTTGTTCTGACCAGCTCTGATTTTTTCCTCTGTTCTTTGACTCTTTAAACCAGTACTAACATGCTGCCCAATGAACCCATTTGCTTTGCCTTGAACATGAGAAACAATGTGACTGGAGAACTTCTGGTGGAACACCTCCACCACGGCATCTGCCAGTGAAGTGCTGATGGTGCTGATTATATCCTGCTTGAATTCTTTCAGCATCTCGGTGTCTGAAGCAGACAGCTCACCTGCCTTCACTTTCTCATGTAAACCTTGTTCTTTTTCAAATTTATTTAGCTCTTTGTGAAAGTTTGAGAAAAATTTGGTGGAGAGTGTGCACACTGCATACGTAGCTTCCGCTGCCAGTGCTGTCATGTGCACCACTTTGATAATAGTCAGAATTCCCTGGGCTTTCCCTTTAGCTTCTGCTTCAGCTCTGTCCATCACTGAGAAGATGGATGAGTTAAGCCTGTTCTGCCAGCTGAGGTCAGCATAGAATGGCTGTAGTGCAGTGTGACCTAACTCATTGAAAATGTCCTGTAGTTCACTCTTTCTGATCTCGTCCTGCATGAGGTCATAAAACTGCTGTTTGTCCTCAAGGTGTGAGAGTATAATGGAGTCTACTAATGTACCCAAGGGCTCATTTTCCAGCTCTGATTTCACTTCATTAATGATTCTTGTTTTGATGGAAATTTTGAGGTCCTCTAGTATCTGTTTCAATATTTCCCCTTCTGCCTTATTAACTCCATAATATATGGTTTCCTCTACCAATCTCTTAACAGTGTGCTTTGCTATATTCTTCATATTAGTCTTCATAACCTTACTAAAGCCATCTTTAGCCTGTCCTGAGAGAAACTTTGGCAATGATTTAAGCTCTTTGCCAAATACCTTAATTAACATCTTAGAGGATTTGAAGCCCTTTGCAATCAGCTTTCCAACTCCAAACCCAATGAGAGAGACGCCAATAGAAATGGCCTTGTCTATGGCCCATGATGTCCAGCTGAATTCTCCTGTTACCATGGCCTCTATGCCAGTGAGACAGTCCGATAATCCTTCAGTGATGAGCCCCAGGCCGACTTGGGCTAGCGTACCAAACGTAAACGCAGTCAGCAGTGCTCCTCCGACTATCTGTAAAACTCCAAGAAAGAACACCAGCAGCCCTTCCCATGAAAAACGAGGCTTCTCTTCAACAGAAAATGCATATTTTAGACCTTGATCGTAGAGATTGTAGGCTTCCATTTGGAGGTCCTCATCAGAATCTGGCACCAGGGAGAAAACCGAGTATGTTTTAGCTTCTGCGTCCCTCTTTCTTTCTTTGATTTCCATCAGTTTGTTGATGGCCTCACTGATGTTTTTTTTAAAACAATTGAGCATGCTGAGCTTGGTGTTTAACTGTGTTTCGAGGCTGGTTGGGTCACTGCTGGCAGAGTCAATAGTGGATATCTTTACAAGCTGCAGACAGACTATGCATTCCTCACTAAGGTACGTCAGAGACTCAAGTGCCTTAGTCAGATCATCTCTGGCCTTGCTGAGGTAGTCCTTTTCCTGTTTCTTAACAGTGCAGCAAGCATGGCTGTAGAAAGCTATGGCTGCCCAACTTTCATCTTGGTTCATGGCCTTTTCAAATAGCCTGGCGCTGATGTCCCATTGTTTTTTACCCATTGCGATATTCCCAAATTTGATGTAGTGGTAAATGCTAGAGGATGGGGAATTGTTACTTTGAGACTGAATCTTTGCTGATGACAAATCTGCTTTCAAACTCTCTTGCAATTCATTTATCTTCAACTGGTCAATTTCTTCTGATTTTGTTTGCAGCCAAATCCCCCAGAATTCGTTCATAATGGCGACGACAGCTCTTTGTTCATCTACATCCGTGTTCTTGTAAATGTCTTGGAGGGTTTTGCAGTACTCTGCAAACAGGTCCTCCCGCAGTTTCATCTCAGCGATGTCCTTCGTCATGTGCTCTACCTTTTCAACCGCAAGTCCATCCCTTCTGTCCTTAGCTGCCTCCAGAGAAGGCACTGTTCTGAGAGACTCCTGCAGGTGATCAGTGGATACGATCACCTGAGCAGATCCAGGTTTACCTTTGCGTGCGGTTCGGCCAAAGGCCTGGAGTTCCACTCTTGTGTTCTCAGAAAGGAAGGAGAGGATCACAAATAATCCTCCATTGTTGTTCACCTGTTTGGAGACTTTGATGTCTGTGCCACGCCCAGCGAGGTTTGTGGCAATAATTATGTTGCCAGGACACAGTTCTTTATCAATTTTGCTCAAACTGTCATTGTCACTGCGCGCATAGAGAATGATGTCACCATCAGGGACGCTGCTTTTCAGCTCTTCATAGATAAGTTTGGCTTTGTTGATAGTTTCACAGATCACCAGGGCTGCTCTCCCATCTCTGTATGAATTTGGGGAAATTTGAGCCATAACCACATGTTTTATTTCTGATGTCCACTCTCCAGTTGAGGTTTTCAGGATACCTTTGACCTCAAATAATTTCTTCCTGTTGAATGACGGTATTTTGCAAGCAGAGAGATTTGGATACAGGTTCTGCAAAAACAAGAGGTCTGTTTTGCTCCCAAGTGTCCCTGTTGTTCCATATATTTTTCCACTGTACTTTTCAAAAAAGGAGACGTTGGAAACATAGTTTGTCACTGTCGAAATTGTGCTTATTTTGATTTGGTGCTTTATCTCAACAAACTGTTGCAGGCCGTCACCCCATTTCTTATTCAGTTCTACAATCCCAGTGGATCTGAAGTCCACAGGACAGACATGGTCATTTTCCACAACATATTCCCGTCCTTCCTTCAGTCGCATGGCCAGAAAGGCATTCTGAACCCATGTTGACACTTTCTTCTCCACCAGATTTCTCAGGAATCCAGGAATGCTGATTTTGTTTTATTGTTTTGACATGGGGTGTACTGCATCTTCTCTGAGATTACTTCTGCAATGGGGGTGATGAGAATTTCTTCTGAATCGTACAGAGGACAACACACACCATCCTCCAAAACAAGAAATGTTAGGTCTTGAATGTCCTGGTTGTTGTTTAGGCTGCACTTTCGAAGACAAAGCAATCCATTGTCATCTAAAGTGTAAACGGTAAAGCTGTAGAGGAGGTATTGCTCAATTTCTTGGAAAAAATCTACGACAGCGTCCTCACTCACAGTTTTCAGTTTCATAAGGAGTTCCTCTTTTTCACTTGTGCAGAGATCCTCTGTAAATCCTTTCTGGACAATGTTGCATTCTTCAGCAATTTGTAAAATGTCCATCGGGTCCCTAATTTCAGTCCCCTCAGTGCTAATTGAGTCAAATATGGCCTTGAAGAATGAAGCAGGTGGCCCACGTACAAACGTCTGGTGTCCTGTGGACAGGAATCCATACTGGCTCACACTGCTCCAGATCATGGCCAGAATAATGTTCAGGTGCTGCATGGAGACCATGGGGCTGGACAGGTAGGTGAGCTGAACTCCCTGGTCCAGTAGCAGTGAGTCCACTTCATCGATTATGATGCACTGATAGCTGCGATAGGGCCTCACATCCTTCATCTCGAACGTCTGTCGAAGATGATCTGCAGCGAAGGTCTCAACAGTTCCATAGACTACGTCCTTCTGGTAGCATGCTTTTCTATCTCCATCCTCTGTTTTATTGGTGTTTGTGTCCACCGTGATGCCAAAGTACTTGTAGAAGTTGACCCATTCTTCTGCATCCCTTTGACATAACACAGAAGAGCTGGACACCACATCTACTTTTTCACCCCTAAGTGCACGCAGCACTGCAAACATTGCAATGACACAAGACTTCCCTTCCCCAGTGCCCATCTCCAGGAGCTTTCCAGTGTTGGACAAGGCTAAGAAGCACCAACTTATCATTTGAGTGGCTCTGGGCCACCACTTCCCCTCAAACTTGCACTTGTGTACAGCGTTGCATAAGACTGCCAGGATCTCCTGCAGGTCTTCTGTGTCCGTGCTGTGACTCAGAGTCCTAGCTCTCTGCACATCTGTGTGCTTTTGAATTTCACCTGTTTCAATCCAGTCTGTAATCTTTTTACTGTACTGTATGATTTCTGCAGTGTTTCTTCATCAATGTCTTTCATCTCCCTTATTTCATCAAAAAGAGTGTCAATACCATTTTCTTTCTCATCTCTGAAGCTCTTTTCTAAATGTGAAATCAAATTTTCAGTTTTAAGTGAATCTGAGAGCTGAAGGAGAGACTGGTTGTTCTCATCTGCCCACTCTGACGACACTTGATATGTTGTCATCAAATGTAAAATCTTCATGATGGAAATGCAGCCTTCATCATGATGATGGTCAGTCAATGTTCCAAGGAGGATTAAGGCCTCTACTGGTGACCAAAGGCACTTTTCCACAAGAATTGAAACCATCTGGAAAAGTTCATTTTTTGTTGTTGATGCCTGGAGTCGCACTGCACAGGCGAATAACATCTCCAAACACCATTTCCCTGCAGGAGATGCCATGTTTTTCTCAGTTTCCATTTCTGCAGTAACTGCTTTCAGGAGAGTCTCAAAAAAGCTAAGAGCAAAGACCTCCTGAGAAGACAGTTCCTTTCCGGTGAGTTTTTCTGAAATGGTCACAATTGTAAATGTCTTTGTTGTTGTTCATGTTTGTGTGGAGCCCCTGAAAAAGGGCCTTAGTAAACCTGTGCCTCAGTTCCATTTCCTCAAGAGAAAATTTACCCATGAGGCTTTGCAAGACCTCCACAGCAAAGGCCAACGCATACCTATCCTTGAGCCTTGAAAGTTCCAGATTATGGCCAGCGCTGAGACATCTTGCTTCAATGATGAATCCACGACTAAGCGGAGGGTTTCCTGTCTCCATCAGTTCTAAACCATATTGAAAGTAATCAGTGACAAAGTCTTCAATGGTACCATACACAATGTCTACTCCATAGACATCCCTATACGATGCATTTGTTTTCTTCATGTTTGTGTTGACTGAAACACCAAGATGCTTGTAGAAGTCAGACCACTCCTTAATATGCTCTTCTGATTGAGTGTCAGAGTCCAGCACAATGTCCAGTTTGTTTCCCATGCAGACTTGTATGGCAGCAAACATGGCTGTGACACATGGATCTTCTTCAAAACCGACCAGTTCCAGCGGTCCACTTTTCTCAGTCAACACTAACGCACACCAGCGCAGCATCTGGTTCAGGGTTGGCCACCAGCCTTTTGTGTGGAAAACTGCTTTGCAGAGCTCAGACAGGATTTCTTGGATATTGTCCATGTCCATGCCTTCACGTTTAAAGTAACGTTTCACAAATGGTGAATCTTTTGGGGCATTTTCTGAATGTTGCAGGACGCCGCCGGTAATGTCTTCTATTGCTTTTATCACAGATTCATCCAAATTCCAGCACAGCTTTAATTCTGCTAGAGCTGCAACAAGACTGCTCTCATCTTGCTTTCTGAGAGTTTTTTGGAATCTCTCAGGGCCAACAGAGTCAAGAGCCTGGATGAGAGAATGCCCAGCATCATCTGTCCACACTGGAGATATGTCATACACTCGTACCAAAGTGAGGACTTTACTTACTGACACATCCTCTGCATATTTCTCCCACAGTGCTTTGAGGAGAGTCACTGTCTCTGTGGGGGTCCACTGGTTTGTTTGCACCAGTCTGAGGAGGTTCTCAGTGCATTCTGAGTGGGCGTTCTTGCCACTGAGATGTGTGAGAGTGGATAAGAGGAACTTGAAGCACTCGACCTCCATCTTTAAAATGAAAACAGAGGCTCTTTCAACTACATTCTGTAGTGATAATGTGAGAGTGCCGAGGAATTCTACAAGAAAGAGATTCTCAGCAGAAAGCTCATCCTCAGCCCATTGTTTGGCTATGTGGACGGCGTCAGTGCCAGAGTCATCGTGCTCATTGATAAAGTGCATGAGGCTCAAATACAGGGCTTGAGTCAACAGCAAATTCTCAAATACATTGCTTGCTGATTGGCTGATGGTCGCCACCAGAGACTGCACATGATTGGAGATGCTTTGCAGGGAAAGCCCCTCAGATTTGTCCAGACTCAGGAGACAGAGCTCTGTGGTGAGCACCTGTGTGTGCTGCAATGTGCTGAGGGATGGAGGAGTGGTTATCCACTCATCAAACAGAAGCTTGTCCAGGGCTGACAGGATCTCACCCAGCTGATCAGCCGCCAGCTGACTGAGCCTGAAGTCTGGAACTGGTATATGGCATTTTGAGGAGAGGATTTCTAGGAGCTCATCTCCGTCATAGTCTGATTCACCTGTCTTCTCAAACTCATTCAGATGGCTTATAAACACATCTCGTCTTGACTCTCGTACTTCTGAAACCCTGCTGCTTAATTGTTGTTTTTCATGTTGCTCTTTGACATGCTGGTGTGATTTTTGCAGTCTTTTATGCAGTTCTTCTCGTCTCTTCTTCTCTTCAGCCTCCCTTACTCTTTGTTGTTCTTCTTTCATCTTTTGTTCCTCTTCTCTTCTCCTCTCCTCCTCGCTCCTCTGTCTCTCCTCTTCTCTTCTCCTCTCCTCCTCTCTCCTCAGTCTCTCCTCTTCTCTTCTCCTCCCCTCCTCTCTCCTCTGTCTCTCCTCTTCTCTTCTCCTCTCCTCCTCTCTCCTCAAATTCTCTTGATCCCTGATTGGCTTATTAAAGCAATATTCACACTCATAGGCATTATGATGTCCAACCTCCCTGTAGTACTGACCTCCATTATACATGTACACCTTCCGGCCATGAATGGTACATGTACAGAGATCTGAGAAGGATCTGCAAGGAGGCAGTATTTTATTACACTTGTAGCATTTCAAATTGTTGCCCATGTTGCTTTCTGATGGTACGTTCCCCATTTTAAACAAATTCAGCAGCAGCAGGAAGTGGCGATTTTTATGTGAAGCGTGTTTTTCCTGAAAGATATAAAAACATTGAAATTGAATGAGTTTTTTATTTCATAACACAACTCTAATAATTTCTATTTTAGGTCAACTCTAGGTGAATCCCCATCCACCTACAAGGCGGGCAACCAACTGGACCTTGTTGTATCACCTCTGCATGTGTCCGACCACTGCTTTCTGTCTTTTTCCCTTCCCCCTCCCCTCTGTGCCTAAACCCTTTCACCTGCCCCCACTGTCCATCGCAACCTCCGCTCTCTCTCCCCCGCTGCCCTGTCAGTTACTGTTCTATCCTCCCTTCCCCCTACTGATGCCTTCTATCAGCTAGCTGCTGAGGAAGTCTCATCCACCCTATTGTCCTCTCTCTCCTCCTCCTTTTATTCACTCTGTCCTCTCTCCACTAAACCTGCTCGTCTCTGACCCCCACCCCCTGGCTAACTGACTTCATTCGGGTTGACCAACTCAAACTATGAGCGGCAGAAAGGAAATGGAGAAAATACAAATCCCCAGGGGCTCTGACTGATTTCCACACACTCCTGCCTACCTTTTCCTCTAACCTCTCCTCTGCTAATTCTGCATTTTTCTTCTCCAAGATTCAATCTTATGCCTCTAATCCTCGCTAACTGTACTCTACATTTTCTTCTCTCCTCACCCATCCTCCTCCCCACCCCCTCCTCTCTAACCGCGGATGACTTTAGGTCCTTCTTTCGCAAGAAGGTCGGTGACGTTCGCAACTCCTTCCCCCATCCCCTCCTGCACCTAACCCTCCCTCACCCATCTCGCTACCTAAACCTCTCACTTCCTTCTCACCCTACCATCCTTAAACTTGTTCACTCCCAACGTCCTACCACCTGCCCTCTTGATCCCATTCCTTCCCCCCTCTTCCAGTCCATTGCTATGGACATCCTCCCCTTTGTCTCCAATGTTATCAACTCCTCTCTTTCCTCTGGCTCTGTCCCCTCTCCCCTCAAAGACACCCATGTCATCCCCCTGCTCAAAAAAACATCTCAGAATCCTGTTGTAATTTCTAATTACTGACCTGTCTCTCTTCTCTCATTCCTTTCCAAAACATTAGAATGGGCTGTCTATAACCAACTGTCTGCTCATCTCCTACAGAATGACCTGCTTGTTCCCAAGCAATCTGGGTTCAAGGCAGGCCACTCCACAGAGACTGCTCTCCTTGCGGTCACTGAGGCTCTTCAAATGGCTAAGTCCCAATCCCTTAGCTCCGTCCTCCTCCTCCTCGACCTGTTAGCTGCATTTGACACCGTGGACACCCAGACCCTGCTCTCATCTTTCGCCAAGATGGGAAACTCTGGATCTGCACTGACATGGTTCAAGTCATACCTGGGTGACTGGTCCTACCAGGTGGCCTGGAGAGGATCCCTCTCCTCTCCCCACACCCGGAGTCCCACAGGGCTTGGTGCTAAATACCTGTTCCACGAAGCCTGCTCAATAGTACCCAAAGGCCATAGATGAAGTAAAAAATGAACGGGAGTATGCAAACAGGGTTGGGAGGGTTACTTTGTAAATGTAATTAGTGCCTGAATACTGATTACATGGCTCTGAAAGTAATCAGATACAAATACAGTTACATGTCTCAAAAAAGTAACGTATTCAGATTACTTTTAGAATACTTTTGGAATACTTTTTCTATCACAGATGGGTATGTTTTGGGGTACAGGAGACATTTGGAAGCTGTTATATAGCCAAAGGTGGTGCTACTTAGTACTAAAACTTTTGCACAGGCCATGTTCACTTTTTTATTTTATCAGTAATACATTTAAATAGTTATTATACATTACACTTTGAAAAAGGATGTCATGTTCAACTTTCCACTGTGTAGAGGTCAGGTCAGCTTCTGTTCATTTAATAATAAATACTAATACTAATACTAATTTGAGATGTCAATTTAGCTAAATATATGCAACATTGTATCTGCATTTTTGTTTTAGTCATCATCATTAACATGTTATGGAATTAAAATGGACAGATTCAAAATTAATCATAATAAAAAGCAATGGGAAACTGAAAGGCAAGTTCTTTTACTGTTTTAATTGCTCATCATGAGCATAACTCAAACACAACATCTGAAACGATGTAATAACTTTTGAAACGTTTTTGGCACTGGAATAACAGCGATTTGTGAGGGATATGTGAGGGATATGGCTTAGAAAAGTGAAAGTGTTGGCGGGCTGTGTAGCGGCGAGGCAGTGCATAACGTAATTGACGTATAGTAGGGTACAATTGGCTACCAAATAGGGAGAAAACTGGGAAAAAGAAAAAGAATAAAAGAGAAAATAAAAATAAAATGTCATCGTTTCAACAATAAAGAAAGCAGTATAAAATTAGCAGAGCAGTTATTGCGATGCCTCAAACCGTAGGCTAAGGTCAGGTAACAGCAAATTACTGCAGAACTGTGTTCATTAAGCTGAAGGTTAGCTAACGTTGATTTACTCCAAGTGCTTTTTAAGATTCGAAGTCGAGTCCTTTGATGCTGACAGCATCTTTATTCCTGGAAGACACAAGGTACACTGGACCAACAGATTTTTCCCATGGTCTTCTTGGTCTTGTTTAAACTGGAAATGGTGTCGATAACGCCACGAACTGAAAGCTGACTTTTCTTGTCGCTGTCAAGTGTGTGGGCGCACGCTTTTTTTTTAACCACTTTTTTTGGGTTCTGTGCAGCGGCGGTAGTTTTCATGAGCTGTGTGATGATAATCATGTAGGCGTGAGAATTTCATGCTATAGCTTTAGTAATGAATATCAGCTCATTAATGTTTGTAAGGAAAACTTTCCACCAAGAATTACAATAAGTATTCCAAAATGTATTCACTTCAGGTTTATTAAAGTAACTGTATTCAGATTACTCGTTTTTCAAATATAACGCGAGCTGAATACAGTTACTTGATTTTTGTATTCTGATTACGTAACGCCGTTACATGTATTCCGTTACAACCCAACCCTGTATGCAAACATAAAGAGATTGTGTCTTTAATAATTTTCCAAAGCGTAGAAAGAAATTCACAAGCCCAAAATGTGACAAAAGTGCCTTTTTGTTTAAAACACCAACACAAAATTATATTTCACTATTTATTTTGTGAAGTTTCTCTGGTGTAAAATACATTGCATGAACGACTTTATATCAGATAATTTGTGTCTCAGATTATATACACACTTATGAATCTTCTTACATAAGTCCATACATCTATATCAATAAATAAATCCTGCTACCATTTCTATCTAACACTATTTATTAGCTACATTCCAAGAGTATTTTGTAGGTTTTGAAGTTCATTTGGTTATTTTTTCAGAGTTATTAAGTAGTAGATCAATTTTCTAGGGTCTGGGCTCATCCAAAGATCCTTGTTTCAATTTCACACAACACTGCAATTGAAACTATCTAAATAAGTGACTAGATGGGATACCATGTTTTGTCTGTAATAAGGTCATTCTTTTTAAATTGTTAGCCAATTTCTCAACAATTGGAAGGTATTTCAGTTTATAGCATCCTCACCTTTACTAGGGATGTAAATAGTTAAATATTTTAAGAACTATTTCCATTTCAGTTGTTCTTGTTGTGGTATATAATTGAATGTAGAAATTGGCATAATTTCTGTTTTAGACCAATTTACTTTATATCCTTTATACATTTATTTTTCCAATTTTCTCCCGTTTTTCTCCCAATTTGGTAGCCAATTACTCCCGCTGTGCTTAGTTCAATCCACTCCCTCATAGTTCGCTGCCGTAGCCCTGTGACCGGCAGTGACAATGGCGAAGCGCTGCCTCCTCCGCGACAGCACTCGTCCTGCGGTCGACTAATTCCGGCACCGCAGAACCACTCCTGTGCGCAGCGAACTGTGTCGGCTTCCCTCCCCCCTCCCTGGGGCGGACAGCCAATTGCCGCCCCGGTGGAACTCCCGGCCAGAGCCGACTCTGACGCGACAGGGAATCGAACCCCGGTCGCCGTGGCCAGCGTCGGACATTGAAACCACTAGACCACGCGGGAAGCCCAATTTACTTTAAAGGCCTGCAATGGTTTCTTTACAGATTTCCTTGCAGTAGCCAGGTATTCACCCATCCCGTTGCTGTTAAACCTGATGCCAAAGGCCCAAGATGAACAAACCTGGCCTTACACAAGGCATATAAAATCTCAACCACTAATAGGTCCCAGCCACCAACTTAACCTTACACATTGTAAATATGTTCTTAATTAGTTGCATATGGTATTATTACTGCATATGATTGAAAAAATATTACATTCAATTAATTCAAAAACATTAATAAATATGTGTAAATCTGATATTTAGTAGGTCAGATTTTCCAGATTGGTACATCTTCACATTTTAACATGCTTAATTGTACCACTTAATATCAAAGGGAAATATATCTATACACTCAGTGGCCACTTTATTAGGTACACCTTTCTAGTACTGGGTAGGACCCCCCTTTGCCCCCAGAACAGCCTGAATTATTTGTGGCATGGATTGATCTAATCAGCCAATCAGGTCAGAGGAGAATGGCCAGAGGAGAATGGCCAGACTGGTTCAAGCTGACAGGAAATTACGGCAAATTCTGACCCTACCATCTGCATGTCGCAGCAGAAATCGAGATTTGTCAGACCAGGCAACATTTTTCCAATCTTCAACTGTCCAGTTTTGGTGAACCTGTGCCCACTGTAGCCTCACCTTCCTGTTCTTAGCTGACAGGAGTGTAACCCGGTGTGGTCTTCTGCTGCTGTAGCCCATCCACTTCAAGGTTCGATGTGTTGTGCGTTCAGAGATGCTTTTCTGCATACCACTGTTGTAATGCGTGGTTATTTGAGTTACTGTTGCCTTCCTGTCAGCTTGAACCAGTCTGGCCATTCTCCTCTGACCTCTCTCATTAACAAGACGTTTTCGCCCGCAGAACTGCCGCTCACTGGAATTTTTTTGTTTCAGTTATTGGTTTTCTAATTGCATATCAGCACATTTATGTTCCAGCTCTGTAAGTCTGTATCGCGGCCTCCTCCAAGTCCTTTACTTTTGCTGTGTTTGTAGCCACACAGACCTGAAGAGAATCTATTGAGTTTATAATTGGCTGCAGTTTTATATCAAAAGCAGAGATGATTTCTTCACGGTTCACATCCCGTATAATCACTATAAGCTCTGCACGCTCAAAACCAGCCTTTATTGCTCCGCAAGGTGCGTTCTTTGTTTGGTCCACTCATGACTACTGCAATGGCTAACAATTGGCTTTATAAAACAATTAAAAAAATTATACTGCTATTTTTCCACTGCTAAAGTTAGGCAGTTATAGCCAGTTTATCAAATTAAATATTTTTGTTTAATCTCTCCCTACATTTACTAAAAAGATGAGATTTTATGGAGGAGATGCGAAACTTATTCACAGCATGTTTCCAGAACAGGAAGTCATTGTAAAAGTTCTCAAATTAGAGGGCAAACTGGATGGAGCAAGATCTTGGAGGAATCCCTGCTGCAGTCTCCCTGGGACTTGGGAGAATATTTTTATTCCAGCAGGACAATGACCCAAAGCATACAGCAAAACCACATTGGAGTGGTTAAAAAATAATAATAATCTATGTCCTGGAGTGGCCCACTCAAAGCATAGACCTCAATCCCATTTTGAATCTGTGGGAAGATTTGGAAATTGCTGTTCACCAACAGTCCTTATCCAACCTGATGGAGCTCAAGCAATTTTGTAAAGAAGAAAATGTGAAAATTGCAGTGTCCAGATGTGCAAAGCTGGTAGAGATTTAGTCAAATAGAATCACTGCTGTAATTAAAGCTAACGGTGCTTCTACCAAGTATTAAGCCAAGGGGGCTGAATACGTATGTAATCAATTATAGTCCGTTTTTTATTTGTAATTAATTAAGAAAATGATATGGAGTATTTTGTGTTGATCATTGGCAAGAAATCACAATTAAATCAATTTTTATATCTTTTTAAGTCAGGAATTTTAAGTCAGGAAATAAAATGTGAAAAGTGCCACACCCCACAACTTCAGGTTTATACCTACAGTTCAGCTGAATATTATGGGTCATGGAGAAAATAATTATGGCCTGCCAGATTAAAGTGGAGGTCAACATGGTATGATTGGCCTTGTCATTTGGTAGCAATGCTCTTGAGCATATTATGCCTCCAAATATCAGCTCAACCAGCATCTCGGTATAAACGAAGCTGACTTCCCCAGGCCCTAGTGATGTTTGATATCGCAATGATTCTCAACATGAGAGGAGCATATCAATGGCAACCTTGAAAATATATCTTGTGGTTGTAAGTGATCCAAAACAAAAATATAAAAAGAAGGTCTGAACCTGGCTTGTGCTGGAACTCCCCCCCAAATCATAAATTATGGGCTAAGAAGGGACCTGTTGGTGACATGATGTTTAGATTTTGGTGGGAATTTGACAAGTTCCTCTGTCCTGTTATCTTGGAAGATCTGGTGCCAGCTAACACCACCTGTGCTTTTGCATTCTTGAAGAAAGACAAGCTTGGTTTGGTATCATTTTCTTCCATTTTATCTCCTTCGTGATTGTTACAGTCAATTTTATGTCTAGAATTTAGTATTTGTTAAGACGGAATATCCAATTGAATGTTTATTTCCATGTGGGTGATAATTGTTGGGGCTATCCAGTTTGGAATTCACATCTTTCAGGTCGCGGCCAGATGAGACGTGGTACGAGCAAGCTTGTGAAATGGTAGCGATAAATGTTCCATATGTGAGAAGGCAGAACTAAACCCTACATGTTGGAGGTTCCGATTTAGTATTTGTTAAGGTAGTTGTACCTACGTCTGTAGATTGGACGTTGAATATTTTGTATAACTGTTGTAACTGAATAAACCAGCTGTTAATTTTAATAGAATTGTGAGTTGTATATTTTGATGAAGGTTGATCCACCAGATTGCTCTGCCTATCAATGAAATAATAATTAATAATTGGTATCCTGTGTAGTAATTATTATATTAAATCAAATAAATACAGTTTACATGCAGGATAAGTGAGGGGGTTTTAACACGTAACACCACTTGTGTTCAGTATTCAGAGTGCTGAACTTTAAACAAGGGTGTTTGACTGTTAAGGCTACTGGATTCAGGGAATAGACCATTTTTATTCTAACTTCACTGTTCCGACATATATAAAGATAGCAGAGTAACATATGAACGCCATTGAATCAACTCTACACAATGATGAGCAATTATATAACAGGTGCAATCTTACAACAGAATTACAACACATCGAATACAAAATACAATTATTGTGAATATGTAACTGAAGGCGATATATTACATGAATCTATCGTAGGGTGAAAATACTACGCTGTGACTACACCCATGTTGAATCTGCTAATCTGTGATTACTAGGTAAACTATCCTAATTGTTACCTGAATAATTGAAACTACAAATAAAGGATCTTATTCCAGGGGGCATGCTGTGCAAACAAAGGAAAGTGGACACAGAACCACGTATACATACAGTCTCAATAAAATAGCTTATAGAATGAACAACAACAAAATATTTTATTATTGCTGTTCACAATAATAACAATTCTAATAATAAGATCAAGATTAAGAATATGTCGTATTATTATTAGTTTAGTTATCATTTTTATTTTTGTAACATAAAATGAAATTATGCTTTTGAAGGAAGAATCACGTTTCAAGAAGACGGCCAAAAAGTCTGCTATACAAACATACATTATATCCATGTTTAGCCATCTATTAAAGATAGAAGTACATTTAAATAGTCCGTGCACTGCCCTTTTTAAAAGTACTCAAACATGAATGATAAGCTGGCTGCTGGAACAGCAGAAAGGCGTGCCGTAGTTTCATTAACTGCTCTGTCCCACTGTCACAGAACATTCTGTGTCTCGGGGCTCTGAAATCAGTGTACTTTTTTGCGTCCTCCAAGAACAGGACAGTAAACGGGACAGTGCAGTTTTACTGCCCTGTGGAAGTACAGGACAATGGCACTGTTCTGTTTTGTGTGCTGCTGAAGTGCAGTGCAGTCTATGGTACACTAGGAAAGTACTGGAACAAAATGTAACATCGCAGTACAATCTCGTTTATGACCCACTCTCCTCTGAGTTGCAAATTTCAATAGGATTATTATACAAAACCAGATCAAGAACTGATCTCCTTCTTGTAGGCTGAGTAATAATCTGCACCGAAAAAACATTTAAGCACATCTGCACACTCACATTGACCCTGTCCTGACACTACTTCCCAATTGATAGAGGGGTAATTGAAGTCAGCCATTATTAATGTCTCTCCTTCCACACAGGTTTGTTTTATGTTACCATAGAGCCTAGTATTTATGTTTCTGTCTGAAGCTGGTGGTCTATAGCATACTCCTATATTAAGGCCCTTCTCATGATCTCCCAGTAATTTAATCCAGATTAAATTAATATTTGAGATTTTCTTTTACAGAGTGACATCATCATATGGAGATGAATTATTGAATATCAACTTATGGAGATTAAAAGTGTACTTACTGGAGAGCAGAATGGAGTCCAGTCCAGGGTCTGTCTCTTGAGGAGAAACGCAGAGTATTTATTGACACCCACTCTACAGGACACACCCACTCTACAGGACACACCCATTCTATGAAATGGACTGACTTCACAAGTTGTGATTAATCATTAACAATCACTAATCTTCACACAGTCGGTTTACTTATTAAATAAAAACAGTGGTTTTATAGAGGTGGAGGTTTTCTCTTGTTGAGTTTTCTGTGGAGCTTGTGTTGGTAAAGACTGAGAGGGAAACGGAGGGAACAGGAGTTCTGACATGTAGCTCCTCAGGGAAGTGAAAGACTGACACTAAGCACAGTCACTTCAATAAGCTGTTCGCAGGACATTTCACAAAGTTAAAAGCACAGATTCAGTATTTGTAGACAGGCTAAAATTAAATTGTAGTTAAATTCTAAAGCCGAGGCCCACACAGCATGTAGCGCGCTGCAATGCTGGCGAATTCATTAACTGTGAATTCAATACATTTGAACTTATTAACTGTGCGTTTTATAGTTTTGAATTTGTTGGGTGTGAATTCAAATGTTTAAAAATCATATTGTAAAAATACAGGTTCTGAAAATTCACATCTCAAAAGCGTAGCTTCCCAAAATTCAAATCTTAAAAAATCAGGTTCCAAAAATACAAATTCCCTTTTTCAAATGCCCCAAATTCAAGTTGCAAAAATGTAGTTTCCAAACATTCGGGTATTCGGGTTACTCAGGAAAACAAAAGAACGTGGATGCAATCGATGCCACTTCTAGCCAATTACAAAGAGAACCTGAGAACCTGGCCAATACCTGCAGAGCTGAGGCACATGCAGCGATGAACTCCCAACAAACAGACCATCAAACGGGAAGTGCAGCCAAAGTTTTATTATCTATCCACGTGTAATGCACTTTGGAACTAGTCAGGCCAATTGTATTGCTTATTATATATGGTGGTTCACAGAACCATGCCCTGAAATAACCCCAAAAGAGTGTGAACTTGTCGTGGTTTCAGGTCGACATTTTCTTTCAATGTCTTTGTATAAAATTTTCAATAAAGAGGACGGAAGCTGAATCTTTCGGAATAAAGGCTTTATTTATCCACAGACAGAAAATAAAGGAGATGTCTCTGTACACAAAGATAATCTGAATCATTATGTTTCTTGATACATGTTTTATACTCATGTATAGGGAAGATCAGGGTAAGTTGTCACACGGATAAGTTGTCACACTGTTCATACCTCCGACCACAGGGGCGCCATCTCAAAAATGGAATAGCTACTTTGTTGCAACTAGGGCCAGCTTCAAATTCCTTTTCACAGGTGGTCAAAGGCCTCTTTAATTACAAGTGAGCACAAGTTGTGTGTTTGTCTCCTTCACAAGTAAGTAAATGGCGTCGTACATTTTATGTAATAAAACTGTGTTAGGTATAAATGTCCTAAATTATATTTGTGTACCGAATAAAGGAAACAATAAGGTGTTTCTTGATATGTTAGCTGCAGTACTTTGTTGAACTAGCCGTGAGATTTAACAAACATTTGCCCACATGCCCATTTGGGGCAAATTGTCTCAATGGCTTTGAGGCAAGTTGTCACATGAGGCTAATTTAAATTTGTTTTTGAAGGAAATAAGCATTGAGGGAAGGAAGAAAGGAACGAACAAACGAAGGAACAAAAATAAAGTGAGATGATGGTGAGAAATTATAAAAGAAAGACAGAGAATGGCAGCACAGCACCTGATATAATGTTGAAGGCAGTCAGACAGGTGAAGCTGGAGAACAAATCAATCAGAAGCACAGCAAACTATTTTAATATAAATTACCGTACTCTGGCTCGGTATTGTGAAAAGGTTACCAGCGAAGAAATTGTCAGTCAGGCAGCCATGCCAACAACAGTGGTTGGCTATAGAAAGCCACGGCAGATATTTCCACCTGATTTGGAGATGCAGCTTGTTCATTATATTGCTAGGTCAGCTGACATTTATTTTGGTCTGTCGCCAAGTGAGATCAAAAGACTTGCCTACCAGTTTGCTGTGGCACACAAGCTGAAGTTCACACCAATGTGGGCTGAAACAGAAAAGGCCAGCTCGGAGTGGTTTACAGCCTTTTTAAAAAGGCACCCAATGCTGTCGATAAGAAAGCCTGAGGCAACTAGCCTTGCCAGAGCTAGTAGCTTCAACCGAGAAAATGTCAATGCCTTCTTCGACAATTTAGCAAATGTGCTGGACAGACATCGATCCATAAACCTGACAAAGTAGTGGCCAGACGCGGATTCAAACAAGTAGGGTCGCTGACCTCCGCTGAAAGGGGGACACTTGTCACACTGGCCTGTGCTGTGTCAGCCACAGGAAATAGTATACCTCCATATTTCATATTTCCCGTGTCAACTTCCGAGACCATTTTTTAAACAGCGGACCACCTGGCAGCAGGGGAGCGGCAAATCCATCGGGGTGGATGAAAGATGTGCACTTTGTTGACTTCCTGAAACATTTCACTGAGCATACAAAATGCTCAAAGGAGAAACCATCTTTACTGCTTTTGGACAACCACATATCTCATATGTCCATTGATGGACTCAATTATGCCAAAGAAAACGGCATAATTATGGTCTCATTCCCACCCCACTGCTCTCATCGGCTTCAACCCTTAGACAGGTCTGTCTACGGGCCGCTAAAAGGCACATCAACACAGCGTGTGATGCATGGATGAGGAACAATCCTGGGAAAACAATGTCAATTTATGACATTCCTGGGATTGTGGCAATCGCTTATCCTGTGGCGGCAACCCCCCTGAACATTCAGGCTGGCTTTAGGGTAGCTGGGGTACAGCCTTACAACAGGGATGTATTTTTGGAAACTGAGTTTGCGCCATCCTATGTTACGGATCGCCCTGCCCCGTCAGGCCCCAGTACCAACCCTGCCCTGCCAGGCACAAGCACAGACACAGACACAGACCCGGTCAGTTCCCATGCCAGCTCACCCTTACCCAGCAATGCCAGTGCTGGCAGCAGACTACCAACTCCAGAGGACCTCCGGCCATTTCCAAAAGCTGGTCCCCGAAAACAAACTAATAATGGAAGAAAGCGGCGCAGAACCGCAATTCTAACAGACACACCCGTGAAGCAAGCACTACAAATGGAAACATCACAATCTAAAAACAGACTGTTTCTGGGGAACAAAAAGGCAAGGGTAAAAAGAAACCTAGACGAGTCAGCAGCAGATGAAGAGGAATGCTTCTGCCTAGTCTGCATGGAGCCATTTTCTAACAGCCGCCCTAAAGAGACTTGGGTGCAGTGTGAGAGATGCAAGAAGTGGGCCCATGATGCTTGCACCCCAGGCCACACAATTTATTTGTGCCAGAACTGTGACTCGGAAGATGAGTCTGATTAGATGTGTTTCGTTGTGCATTTTGCTCTTTAATGAATGAGTTCTGTAATGAAATGTACCTGGTTGTTTTTGAATTTTAAAGTTAAAAAAAATGTTTTCTTCACAATTACTGTGTTGTGTTCTTATTTGTTGATAATCCAATGTGACAATTTACCCCACATACTATGACATAATGTGACAACAGTGCGAGCGACGCGCGGGCCCTTCGCGGAACCGCAACCGGCGTGAACGGTGCAGGGCAGCATCGCGTTTTAGCGTCCCTGACAATGGCGACTTCGGACCCTATTTAGGGCGGCTTTAGCCCCCCTGTCTTTCATCTCAGCCCCCCTGAAAATGTTTAGTCATTCTTTTCTAAAAACTGTTTTACTTAATAGGCCTATCTATTCTTTTTAAATACCACAGATAGAGAGAGAGATTGATTTTGAGAGCGACCACCATTGTGCTGTTTCTGTTTTGGGGAACGTAACAGTAAATTAATTAAGAAATTAAGCTTGTGCTTTGCAATGTGCACATCTCACATTCTCATTGGGGGCTGAGCGCCCCCTAAAGGTCAAGTCCTAGAATCGCCCCGGGTCACTCCTAATTTAACAGATTTGGGTACAAGTTTGGGTCGAATCACACCGCTTTTCACAGTTACATTGCGAATACATTTTGCAAGCACGCAGGCATCTGTGAAATGAAAACAGTAAATACTACGAATTAATATCATATGTGAAATGTAAATGTAACCTTATGCGCTCCCCTTACGTGTTGTTGTGGTTGTGCGTTAAGCCATTCATGCTGTAGCGTTGCAGCCAGGCAAAATTACAATGGAAAATAATGAAGGTTGAGACAAGAACATGCGTGAAACGAGCACCAGCGCCCCCCTCTGGTCAATCGGGCGCCGACAGTCGGCCTGCACAAGCTGTGCGTGAAAGTCTCCTCCACATTTATCAAGCAAGACACAAACGCGTTTGATTGTAAATCCAGGGATCAGACGGAATATTTGACTGAAAATTTGACCTTAAGATCACCGATCGATTGCTTGGCCCAGCACTCAAATGCTTGCTAATTAGTAAAAACATATATAATTGAATACAGTATATAGTATATTTAATGCACATCTTGTAAGTCACTCTGGATAAGAGTGTCTGCTAAAAGCCTAAAATGTAAATGTAATATAATAATAAATGCAAAAATGTATTTTATTGGGCGGCACGGTGGTGCAGTGGATAGCGCTGTCGCCTCACAGCAAGAAGGTCTCGGGTTCGAATCCAGGCCGGGGGCCTTTCTGTGTGGAGTTTGCATGTTCTCCCCGTGTCCGCGTGGGTTTCCTCTGGGTACTCCGGTTTCTTCCCACAGTCCAAAGACATGCACGTTAGGCTAATTGGAGAGTCTAAATTGCCCGTAGGTATGAGTGTGTGAGTGAATGGTGTGTGTGCCCTGCGATGGATTGGCGACCTGTCCAGGGTGTATTCCTGCCTCTCACCCGGAACGCATGCTGGGATAGGCTCCAGCCCCCCGCGACCCTGACCAGGAATAAGCGGCTAAGATAATGGATGGATGGATGGATGTATTTTATTGACATTAATTATTATTTAGTGATTATTGCTCATGAATATTCAGGATTATTAATACATGATTTGTAAAATCACCAGGGTTTTGGGGGCATGTTTTTATGAGTGGGGGTGGAGTTACACACACACACGCAACAAAATAATCATATACACACACGCACTCATGTACACACACACACTGTCATACACACACACACACACACACACATTCATATACACACACAAACACACACTCATACACAAACACACAACACACACGCTCATATACACACACACACACACACTCATATACACACACACACACTCATATACACACACACACACAAATACACACTCATATACACACTCACATACACAAATACACACACACATACACACCCATATACACACACACACACACACATATATATACACACATTTTAACAATTTATTTATGTCCACATAAAGAAAAGCATACAAGGACACAAATACTGAAGGTGCAGTAAAGTTACATTCACAAAATCATGGCATAGGTCTTCAAGATACAAGAACACATCACTTATGGGTATAAGTAGCAGCGTCTTCACCATATATTGCGGTTGCAAATGATAGCAGAGACAGCACAATATTTTGCAAGCCTTTTAGCCCCCTTTTTGGGCATCCCAAGTTGTTGAAACCCTCTAACAACCAACCTGTGAGTATGTCCTAGGCTGCCAAATATGAAAACAGATAGTCTGCACCTATAGCCTAGCTCTGAGATGGTATTTAGGAGTGGTTGGTATTTAATGACCTTGGCTAGGGTCAAAGGTGCAGGCACACATACACACACCAACACATACACACACACGTATATACACACTCACGCACACAAACACACACACTACTGACATACTGACACACGCATTTGATACAGTGGACCACCAGATCCTGCTCTCATCTCTTGTCGAGATGGGAATCTCTGGATCTGAAATGACATGGTTCAAGTCCTACCTGGCTGACCGGTCCTACCAGGTGGCCTGGAGAGGATCTCTCTCCTCTCCCCACACCCTCTCTACTGGAGTCCTGCAGGGCTCGGTGCTAGGCCCCGTCCTATTCTCCCTGTACACCAAGTCACTTGATTCTGTTATTTCTGCCCATGGTTTTTCTTACCACTGTTATGCCGATGACACTCAACTCTTTCTCTCCTTCTCTCCATCTGATACCCAGGTCCCGGCACGGATCTCTGCATGCCTGGCTGACATCTCTGCCTGGATGTCCACCCACCACCTGAAGCTGAACCTGGGGAAGCTGCTCTTCCTCCCAGCGAAGGGCTCCCCTATGATTATATCAATCACCATGGAAGGCTCCATAGTGTCTCCGTTCCAGTCTGCCAGGAGTCTCGGGGTAACCCTGGACAACCAGCTGTGCCACATTGCAGCAATCACTCGGACCTGCTGATTCTCCCTCCACAACATCCGAAGGATCCGACCGTTCCTCACCCAAGAGGCCACTCAACTCCTGGTCCAGGCCCTGGTGATCTCATGTCTGGACTACTGCAATTCTTTGCTGCCAGGCCTACCGGCCTGTGCCATCAAGCCACTGCAACTAGTCCAGAATGCTGCCGCACGTCCGGTGTTCAATTAACCCAGTGCTTCTCAAATAGTGGGGCGCGCCCCCCTGTGGTGGCGCGGTGCGATGCCAGGGGGGGCGCGTGTGACCCCGGGGAACATGCTTTTTTTTTGCCGTACTAGAATAAAGTGTAATTGCACATCCACTAGGTGGCAGTGGCGCTGCTGTCATTGTCAGAGTGTGCGCAGGGAGTATCAGCTCTACGGTGTAGGTTTTTTTGCACGGAGCATGCGCACACACAGCACAGAGCAGGAGATATGAAGTGCAGTGAACAAACCCTCAAGAGACACCATGGAAAAATATTTAACAGGGTTGAAAAGAAAGGCGGAGAGAGACGAAGATAATGAGACAAACAAAAGTCACCCGAAAGCTAAGACGAGGAAATATGACGAAGCGTATGTAGCGCTTGGCTTCACTGTGACTACGGTGGGAGACGAGGAAAGACCGGTGTGTTTACTGTGTCTTAAAATGTTGGCAGCGGCAGCATAAAGCCAAATAAATTAAGGCGTCACTTAAAGACATTACACCCCAATCACGCTGATAAGCCGCTTGAGTTTTTTAAGCGAAAACGTGCCGAATATTGCCGACAATCATCCCGCTTTGTGAATGCTACTTCAGAAAACCAGCGAGCACTGTTAGCATCATATACAACTTTAAAAAGTACTTCCCTGAAAACAGTTCCCAGTATGACTGGGTCAGAGATCCTTTCAATGCACCAGCTCCAACTGGTTTCAGCTCTGCAGAGGAGGACCAATTCATTGACATGACGTCTGACTCCACATTGAGACTGAGGTTCACATCACAGACACTGAGTGAATTCTGGCTGAGTGTAGAGAGGCAGTATCCACTCTTAGGGCAAAAAGCTATGGCCATTCTTATTCCTTTTGCAACATCATATCTTTGTGAGACTGGCTTCTCTGCTGTTGCTGCACTGAAGACCAAGTACAGGTCCCAGCTAAACATTGAACAGGAGCTGAGAGTTGCATTATCATGCTTCAAACCCCGCTTCGAAAAGCTGTGCACTGCAAAACGTGCTCATTGTAGCCATTAATCCTGACTTCCTCATTTTGATTTAAAAAAAATCAGCACAAATTGTTTTATTCATTTTTGTTTTGTAGGTTAAAGTGTTTTATACATTGTGCTCCTGAGTTAATGTTGCTGATCAATTTGAATTTATTATGATTTATTTATTGATTTTATTTTATTTTATTTTTCAGTATCAAATGGCAGTCGGTCAAAAAATGTTTATAGTTTAAATAAGGATTTAATTTTTTTTTTATTTCAGGCAAATTGATGCACTTTAAATCTTTTCTGTTACAGACTAAAAAACAATGTTAATAAAATTATTCTTTGTTGTAAGTTGATCTATATTTCTTTCTTTTTTTGTTTTCTTTAATGTTAATAAGGATACAATGTTATGCAGAGGTGTACTTATAACAATTTTATAGACAAATGATACTATTTATAGTCGCGGCGGAGAGTGGGGGGCGCAAAATGTTTTCTTCTTTCTAGGGGGGGCGTAACAGAAAATAATTGAGAAGCACTGAATTAACCCAAGTTCACCCACGTCACCCCTCTACTCTCCTCTCTGCACTGGCTCCCCATTGCATTGTCATCACCACTGCCTACTTTCTCAACACTTCTTGTATATGTATCCCTGCTTACTCCTCATACATTTGATTTATTTATTATTATTACTAACCTTTTCCTTCCCAGTGTTACAAGTATGGTACGCAGCTGCCTCCAAAGAGGTCTATCGCTGTATTACTGCACTGATCTCTTGAGCAAACTAAGATTGTTCCTACCATGTATTAATCAGTGGTGGGCCGTCAGGGCCTGCAAGGCCTTCTCTGCTGGCCTAAAAAATATCTGAATCACAGACTGATGTTAATTATATTTTGTCCATGAATACTTATTAAATAATTCCAAATGGTCTGTCCGCTTCCTTTTATAGCTTTTCCCCTGGTTGCGCTGCTTCCAGACGTGTATTTTCATATTACAGCATTTAACCAATCACATTTCAGCCATCATTTGTTGCCAGGGTCAAATAAATCTGCCTGGAGGCCTTCACAATCAGTTCTGCGGGCCCTGTAGCATAAAATAAGTGTCGATCAAACTGTTGCTTCAACCAATCAGATTTTGAGTTGGCGACACCAAGGCCTTCTAGCAGGCGTACGGTAACGTCAGCGTATTCACACCCTTTGATTGGATAGTCAGAGAGTGTACTAGCCAGAGCTAGCGAGCGGACATTTTCAGCCCTAAAGCGAATTAAAACTTATGCCAGAAATACGACAGGGCAGGCTCGACTTTCAGCATTAGCTTCGATGGCGATAGAAAAGGACTTCTTGATGGAACTGAAACGCACGGATAATCTGTACGACAGAGTAATTGAACTCTTTTTGAGGAAAGAAAGGAGGATGGATTTTGTGTACAAATAATAAGGATTTTTGGTGAGTAAAATGTTGCTATTTTCCTAAATAATATTGCAATTTTATGAGGTTATTATTGATGCTTTTTTATGTGTGTCGCAGCTGTAGCACCCCGGGTTTGTTTCTTCAGTAAAGGCATTTATTCTGGCTACACGAGTTATCTATCTGCGATGCAACGGCTCTTTATACTGCATTTCTGCATAATAAGATGGTTTTTATAGCCATAAAATAGTTATTGAGGGGTGGATTGATTCAGACGGAGCACTACTGAAGGCCTAGGTGTGAAATGCATGGCCCGCCACTGGTATTAATGCATATCTTGTAAGTCGCTCTGGTTAAATGCTTAAAATGTAAAAATGTAAAATGTACAATACTGTTATACTGACAAACATACATACACACACACACACACTACTGTTGTACTGACACACACACACACACACTCTCAAAGCATGTATGCCTACACATACACACACACATTGTGTTGTCAGGTTTTGTTGTTTAATGCTGATTTCAGAGGAGTACATGCATTTCTCAAACAAATGTTTTTAACACAACAGTTAAAATGGCAAACAATCTTCATGTCCAAAGCACTCATGGGTTGGAATACATAGATTGGTAATTTTGGACTATTTGTACATATAATTACAGTAATAGAAAATGAAATTGTAAGTGTTAAATCACTCTCGTGGGAAACCCTTTTTTTTCACCACAGAATGTAAGAAAATGTACCACAGATTTCCATGGGGTCTATTAGGTGTTCTCAGGCTGGTGGAATACATATTTACGAGCATCAGTAAGCCCATTAAGAATTGGTATCATATTTCCATATTATATTAATTAATGGTATTGCCCCATGCTCTTGATCTCTCTTGATCTACACAGTAAAAATGGCCAAAGCCGTACAGGGCTCTACTGTGTGGTGTATTCATCAGCCACAGAAATCCCTCTTACAAGTGCTGCTGCTCTTCCTAATGCTGCTCCCACTGCTGAACCACTTAAGACCTGCTGCTGCTGCTCCTACTGCTGCTCTCACAATGACTGCAGCAGCTGCACTTACTCCTGCCATAACGTTCTTTAGAAATTCATCTTTCTAAACTGGGTTTTCACTGTATGGTGCACTTAACTTCTCTAGATTTACCTTGCCTGATCTCCGCTTGAATGGCTGCCTCGACTTCCTCGTACATCTCGATGGTGTAGCAGCGTCCTCCGTTCAGTGCCACCATCTGATCGATCTTCTGCAGCAGCTCAGTGACCTGAGAGCGATTCTCCATGTCCTTATTGTCAAAGACATGACATCCACCATGGCACTGATTAACGAAATCAGAGACTTTACTGTCGCTGATGGATTCTTCAATAGATTCTCCCTCCAGATGATCTCCATGAGTGAACAGCACCATTGTGTGCTTGGCTGATTCAGGACCAAAGGTCGTCTGAATGATCTTCACCATGTCCTGCTCCTCCTGTGGGAATCTGCCCAGCCGGAGAACCACCAGGAACACATGCGGTCCCGGAGAGGACAGAGAGATGCACATTGCGATCTCCTTTACGATTTCATCATTCTGGCAATTTGTGTGAAACAGGCCTGGAGTGTCGACCACGGCCACATTTCTCCCATTCACCACCCCTCTTTCCTTCTCACATTGTGATGTTACAGAAAAACTGCCGAGCTGAGCTATAAACGCTTCTCTCCCCAGGATGGTGTTTCCTGATGCACTCTTTCCCACTCCAGTCTTCCCCACCAGCACAATCCTCAGATCCTCTTCTAGTCCTGTTGGATAACAAGTGCATTTCTGTTACATCCTCCACACTGCTGATATAAGGCACAAAGATCTTATCTGTAAGAAAATGACATTTACTTCTAATGTTCCTGTGTGGTGAGCAGAATAACTCAGTTAAGTTGCATGATCCCTGTCCTTTTCACTTTAAAACACTTGAAGAGCTATTTGATGGCATGTGTTTTAAACTGTAAAGTCTCTATGGCAGATATGCAGTTTTTAACTAAATATGTCTATTTAACACCCTCATGACAAACAAAAGCTGTATTCACTTCCTTAAACGTCTTGTATTTTGTGAAACAGCACTCTACTTTTTTGGATCATTTACAGTTTTTCACAATTGTTAACACACAAAAAACAAAAATTCGGCACAATTTGCACAACCTTGACTTCATGTACCAATCGCTCGACCCAATTTGGCACTACTTCACACTCCCTTATCTGCATTAGACTCTGACTTTCCTTCTTTACACTCTGATGTCAATTACACATCACCTTGTTGTCAAAACACTACACACAATGTTCAGTTGTTGCACACACTTCTCAAGTAAAATCTCAAAGCATCAACCTACAACACACAAATAGTCAAATCTCTAAACATTCAGGTCTGTTGAGCAATTTGCAATCAGGACTGCAGCATAAAAGTGCCTTGAGCCTCTGTTTTGTTTGGTGAACAATGGAGAACTTTGAAGAGAGAGACAACCAGAGAAGGAGAGGGGTAAGAGTGAGAAGTGGAGGAGGAGGAGGAGGAGGAGGAGGAGGAGGGAGAGGAGGAGGAGAAGGAGAAGGAGAAGGAGGAGGAGGAGGAGGAGAAAGAAGAAGGAGAACGGTCATCTCTAATGAGATTCGGGCCACTGTGGTAGACCATGTGCTCAACCATGGTTTGAGCATGAGGGAGGCTGGCCAGAGGGTCTGACCAAATCTCAGCCGCTTTACAGTTGCTGCCATCATTAGAACCTTCAAGAAAGAGAACAGGTATTTCTCTTTTTTTTTGTGTACTGTAATACTGCATATCAATAGAATACAGTGTGCTCACAGTATTTGTATTTTGCAGGACTGAAAGAGAACCACACCGTGGAGGAAGAACACGCACTTTCACAGTCGAACAGGAGACTGAAATTGTAAATATGGTTTGTGAGAACAATGCTATCACACTCCGACAGATACAAACTAGGATCCTGGCTGACCATGCTACATTCAGGAACGTCCAGACCATCAGCCCTCTACATTGGACCGTATTCTTCGCAGGAATGCCATGCGGATGAAACAGGTGTACAGGGTCCCATTCGACCGGAACACAGACCGCGTCAAGGAGTTACGGAGAGAGTTTGTGCTTGTAAGTCCCATACATTCAGCACTGACACATGCATGTATTGTACCTGTAATCCAATATTGTCCCTTTTCTACAGTGTCTCACTGTAGCCCACAGTGTTGACCTCTCTGTGTCCATACTGTAACTCGCATTCTCATTCTGTCTGTTTCAGCGGATCCAGGAGCATGACACAGCTAATGAGGTATACGAGTATATCTTCATTGATGAGGTTGGATTCAACCTGGCGAAGAGGAGGCGCCGGGCAGAAATGTCATTGGCCAGCGGGCCATTGTTGAGTCCCCGGCCAGCGTGGTGGGAACATCACAATGTGTGCTGCAATGAACCACCATGGGATCCTGCACCATCATGCCCACCTAGGGGCCTATAACACTGCCCGTCTCCTCGCCTTCCTGGATGGCCTGCATGACCTGCTGGTACCACCTGGCCAGATAGATGGCCCACAGCGGATCGATCACGTCGTCATCTGGGACAATGTGAGCTTCCACCGGGCTGCTCAAGTGCATGAGTGGTTCCAGGACCACCCACATTTTCCGTTCTATACCTTCCACCTTATTCTCCTTTCCTGAATCCCATTGAGGAGTTTTTTTCAGCTTGGAGGTGGAAGGTATATGAACGGAACCCACAGGGCCGGGTCCCACTGCTCCAGGCCATGGAGGAGGCTTGTGGCGACGTGAGTGTTGAGGCCTGTCAGGGCTTCATGCGCCACTCGAGGCGTTTCTTCCAACGCTGCTTGGACAGGAGAACGTTGCCTGTGATGTGGATGAGGCCCTCTGGCCAGACATGAACCGGAGGCGTGATGCCTAATTTATTTTTGTGAAGGGGAGGGGGGTTGAGCAGGCCGGTTTACTGTACTGTACTGTTCTCTGTGTGTACCAAAATAAAACTTTTTTGCTGCATATTTGTGTGCTGTTTTATGTTTGACTATGAACAAAGTAGGCCTACACTGAGACATTTACAAAAGGAGAAATGGCTCATTCTCCAGAGTCATTGTCATTCATATGGTGTGTTCCATTTCTATGATTGTGTTTTAAATTTTGCACTTCAGTGTGCTGTAAATGCTTGGTAGTGTGCAGCAAATGCTTAGTTGTGTGTACCAAATGAAAACATGAGTTCCATTTTGTGAACAGTTACAGTAAGAGATTTGATGGCAAAGAGTCATCTTGCAAAGGGAGTGTCAGGTTTAGAATTTTGTGTGTGAGGTTTTCAGTTTTGTGTGTGCAGTTTTGAGAAAGCCGTTATTGTTTTGAGAAACGTGTGTTAACAATTGTGAAAAACTGTAACTGGGCACACTACCTACACTACTTACTGCATGAATGTATGAATGTACATTTGCTGGGAAACTCATTAATCTCACTTTAGTTTTCACCAATTTGTTTCACCAATCTTTACGTCTTTAAATGTTTGGATGCATCTGTTCTTGCTTACATCACGTATCTAAACTGGCTTGAGGGGATTACATCACGTATCTAAACTGGCTTGAGGGGGGATTACATCACATGGCGAAACTGGGGCTACATATGGGTTTAATTTACTCTGCTGGTCTTGTCTCCTCTGGTGTACTCCAGAGGTAAAGGTGCAGAAACCTTCAGAAGGTTGTGGGCTCTCTGCCCCTCCAGGAGCTCTTTGGGTCTAACTTTAGGAGGACGGTGTGTTCTAACCGACCCGTCTTTCTCATGTGGATTCAGTCATGGATTCACACGCTCATCAGTCTCTTTAGTTAAGAGCTGCCATATCAGAGGGCCTCTCAGCTCACCAAGGACTCTGGCAACAGGTAGCGTTCTGATTAAAGAGGGCTCAGGAAACCTCCTGGTCAGTACTGCGGAGGGTGGAGGGATCTCTGAACCAGGGCTGGTCAGTACTGCGGAGGGTGGAGGGATCCCTTTGTGCTCTGAATCCTCTCCAGTCGGTGTGGGCAACACTAGAGAGGAGAGAGGAAAAGCACAAAGACACCACAATTCAAAATGAGTCATTCGAGCTCCCTTTACTGCAGTAAGGTACTTTTCATGTGAACTTTGTGAATCAATGTCACGACAGGCCTAGTGTTTGAATGACAGCGATGACAGAATGACACTGCTGATATAAGGCACAAAGATCTTATCTATAAGAAAATTACATTTACTTCTAATGTTCCTGTGTGGTGAGCGGATTACTCAGTTAAGTTGCATGATCCCTGTCCTTTTCACTTTAAAACACTTGAAGAGCTATTTGATGGCATGTGTTTTAAACTGTAAAGTCTCTATGGCAGATATGCAGTTTTTAACTAAATATGTCTATTTAACACCCTCATGACAAACAAAAGCTGTATTCACTTCCTTAAACGTCTTGTATTTTGTGAAACAGCACTCTACTTTTTTGGATCATTTACAGTTTTTCACAATTGTTAACACACAAAAAACAAAAATTCGGCACAATTTGCACAACCTTGACTTCATGTACCAATCGCTCGACCCAATTTGGCACTACTTCACACTCCCTTATCTGCATTAGACTCTGACTTTCCTTCTTTACACTCTGATGTCAATTACACATCACCTTGTTGTCAAAACACTACACACAATGTTCAGTTGTTCACACACTTCTCAAGTAAAATCTCAAAGCATCAACCTACAACACACAAATAGTCAAATCTCTAAACATTCAGGTCTGTTGAGCAATTTGCAATCAGGACTGCAGCATAAAAGTGCCTTGAGCCTCTGTTTTGTTTGGTGAACAATGGAGAACTTTGAAGAGAGAGACAACCAGAGAAGGAGAGGGGTAAGAGTGAGAAGTGGAGGAGGAGGAGGAGGAGGAGGAGGGAGGAGGGAGAGGAGGGAGAAGGAGAAGGAGGAGGAGGAGGAGGAGGAGAGAAAGAAGAAGGAGAACGGTCATCTCTAATGAGATTCGGGCCACTGTGGTAGACCATGTGCTCAACCATGGTTTGAGCATGAGGGGAGGCTGGCCAGAGGGTCTGACCAAATCTCAGCCGCTTTACAGTTGCTGCCATCATTAGAACCTTCAAGAAAGAGAACAGGTATTTCTCTTTTTTTTTGTGTACTGTAATACTGCATATCAATAGAATACAGTGTGCTCACAGTATTTGTATTTTGCAGGACTGAAAGAGAACCAGACCGTGGAGGAAGAACACGCACTTTGCTCTGAATCCTCTCCAGTCGGTGTGGGCAACACTAGAGAGGAGAGAGGAAAAGCACAAAGACACCACAATTCAAAATGAGTCATTCGAGCTCCCTTTACTGCAGTAAGGTACTTTTCATGTGAACTTTGTGAATCAATGTCACGACAGGCCTAGTGTTTGAATGACAGCGATGACAGAATGACACTGCTGATATAAGGCACAAAGATCTTATCTATAAGAAAATTACATTTACTTCTAATGTTCCTGCATGGTGAGCGGATTACTCAGTTAAGTTGCATGATCCCTGTCCTTTTCACTTTAAAACACTTGAAGAGCTATTTGATGGCATGTGTTTTAAATTGTAAATTACTCTGTCTCTGTGGCAGATATGCAGTTTTTAACTAAATATGTCTATTTAACACCCTCATGACAAACAAAAGCTGTATTCACTTCCTTAAACGTCTTGTATTTTGTGAAACAGCACTCTACCTTTTTGGATCATTTAACTGGGCACACTACCTACACTACTTACTGCATGAATGTATCAATGTACATTTGCTGGGAAACTCATTAATCTCACTTTAGTTTTCACCAATTTGTTTCACCAATCTTTACGTCTTTAAATGTTTGGATGCACGAGTGCGGCTAGTTTTATTGCACAAGCCAGCTTCAATTAGCTGGATCATATTCATCTTAAATCTCATCTCATCTTCAGCCGCTTATTCCTAGTTAGGGTCGCGGGGGGGCTGGAGCCTATCCCAGCATGCATTGGGGCGAGAGGCAGGAATACACCCTGGACAGGTCGCCAATCCATCGCAGGACACTACATACACCATTCACTCACACACTCATACCTACGGGCAATTTAGACTCTCCAATTAGCCTAACATGTCTTTGGACTGTGGGAGGAAACCGGAGTACCCGGAGGAAACCCACGCGGACACGGGGAGAACATGCAAACTCCACACAGAAAGGCCCCCGGCCTGGATTCGAACCCGAGACCTTCTTGCTGTGAGGCGACAGTGCTATCCACTGCACCACCGTGCCACCTCATCTTAAATGGGTACCATGAAATGGAAAATTCCCCGTCGGGCCAGAGTCGGCGATTGGCTGTCCGCCCCAGGGAGGGGGAGGAAAGCCGACACAGTTCGCTGCGGACAAGAGTGGTTCTGAGGTGCCGGGATTACAGTCGACAGCACGACGAGTGCTGTCCCGAAGGAGGCAGTGCTTCGCCATTGTCACTGCCGGTCACAGGGCTACAGCAGCAAACTACGAGGGAGGGGATTGAACTTAGCACAGCAGGAGTAAATGGCTACCAAGTTGTGAGAAAAATGGGGTAAAATTAAAAATAAATTAAAAAAATTAAAATAAAAGTAATCAAGAAACAAAATACCAAAATGTGTTTTCATGTTAAGACGCGATTATACATGGTTTTCGTGGCTAACAATAAGCTATCTCCAGTCAGTAACATATGTTCGTAGTTTTATGCCATTGCTGCGTTCTATTTATAGCTTAACGTTAGCGAACGTTACATTTTCAAGGACTTTGTGCTTAGATGTTACAGTAAGGTTTTTCATTTTAAGTTGGGCTAAAATAGTTTAAAAGTTGCAGAGTAGCTTTGCTCATATTACTTGAGTAGCCTACATAGCAATAATACTGCATTCGCTCCAAAGATTACTCTGTGTGTTACCTTTTGTTGTTAATGACTCTGTTATCCAATGTCAACAATAAAATCTATGATATTTACAACAACATGTAATGGGTTTTATTTATCTGTGGTAAGTCAGGTTCTTGCTTACATCACGTATCTAAACTGGCTTGAGGGGATTACATCACGTATTTAAACTGGCTTGAGGAGGTGATTACATCACTTACCTAAACTGGCTTGAGGGGGGGGATTACATCACATGGTTAAACTGGTTTGAGGAGGGGATTACATCACTTGTCTAAACTGGCTTGAGGAGGGGATTACATCACGTGGCTAAACTGGGGCTACTTTGGGGGTTAATTTACTCCACTGGTCCTGTCTCCTCTGGTGTACTCCAGAGGTAAAGGTGCAGAAACCTTCAGAAGGTTGTGGGCTCTCTGCCCCTCCAGGAGCTCTTTGGGTCTAACTTTAGGAGTTAGGGGTCTATTAGGTGTTCTCAGGCTGGTGTGATACATATTTACGAGCATCAGTAAGCCCATTAAGAATTGGTATCATATTTCCATAATATATTAATTAATGGTATTGCCCCATGCTCTTGATCTCTCTTGATCTACACAGTAAAAATGGCCAAAGCCGTACAGGGCTCTACTGTGTGGTGTATTCATCAGCCACAGAAATCCCTCTTACAAGTGCTGCTGCTCTTCATAATGCTGCTCCCACTGCTGAACCACTTCGACCCGCTGCTGCTGCTCCTACTGCTGCTCTCACAATGGCTGCAGCAGCTGCACTTACTCCTGCCATAACGTTCTTTAGAAATTCATCTTTCTAAACTGGGTTTTCACTGTATGGTGCACATAGACTTCTTTTGAAATGCATTATTTTTCTCTGCCTTTTCTCTAGATTTACCTTGCCTGATCTCCGCTTGAATGGCTGCCTCGACTTCCTCGTACATCTCGATGGTGTAGCAACGTCCTCTGTTCAGTGCCACCATCTTATCGATCTTCTGCAGCAGCTCAGGGACCTGAGAGTGATTATTTCTGTCCATATTTTCAAAGACATGACATCCACCATGGCACTGCCAAACGAGATCAGAGAGTTTCCTGTCACAGCTGATGAATTTTTCAATAGACATTCCCTCCAGATCACCTCCATGAGTGAATAGCACCATTGTGTGGTTGGCTGATTCAGGACCAAAGGTCTTCTGAATGATCTTCACTGTGTCCTGCTCCTCCTGTGTGAATCTGCCCAGCTGGAGAACCATCAGGAACACATGCGGTCCCGGAGAGGACAGAGAGATGCACTTTGCGGTATCCCTTACGATTTCATCATTACTGCGATGTGTGTCAAACAGGCCTGGAGTGTCGACCACGGCCACATTTCTCCCATTCACCACCCCTCTTTCCTTCTCACATTGTGATGTTACAGAAGAAGCCCAGAGCTCAGCTATAAACGCCTTTCTCCCCAGGATGGTGTTTCCTGATGCACTCTTTCCCACTCCAGTCTTCCCCACCAGCACAATCCTCAGATCCTTTTCTTGTCCTGTTGGATAACAAGTGCACTTCTGTTACATCCTCCACACTGCTGATATAAGGCACAAAGATCTTATCTGTACGAAAATTACATTTACTTCTAATGTTCCTGCATGGTGAGCAGATTACTCAGTTAAGTTGCATGATCCCTGTCCTTTTCACTTTAAAACACTTGAAGAGCTATTTGATGGCATGTGTTTTAAATTGTAAATTACTCTGTCTCTGTGGCAGATATGCAGTTTTTAACTAAATATGTCTATTTAACACCCTCATGACAAACAAAAGCTGTATTCACTTCCTTAAACGTCTTGTATTTTGTGAAACAGCACTTTACTTTTTTGGATAATTGAACTAGGCACACTACCTACACTACTTACTGCATGAATGTATGAATGTACATTTGCTGGCAAACTCATTAATCTCACTTTAGTTTTCACCGATTTGTTTCACCAATCTTTATGTCTTTAAATGTTTGGATGCATGAGTGCGGCTAGTTTTATTGCACAAGCCAGCTTCAATTAGCTGGTTCATATTCATCTTAAATGGGTACCATGAAATGGAAAATTCCCCGTCGGGTCAGAGTAGCCTCTGGCCGGGAGTGCTACTGGCGGTGGCGATTGGCTGTCCGCCCCAGGGAGGGGGAAGGGAAGCCGACACAGTTTGCTGCGGACAGGAGTGGTTCTGAGGTGCCAGAATTACAGTCGACAGCACGACAAGTGCTGTCCCGGAGGAGGCAGTGCTTCGCCATTGTCACTGCCGGTCACAGGGCTACGGCAGCAAACTACGAGGGAGGGGATTGAACTTAGCACAGCAGGAGTAAATGGCTACCAAGTTGTGAGAAAAATGGGGTAAAATAAAAATAAAAATAAAAATAAAAGTAATCAAGAAACAAAATAACAAAATGTGTTTTCATGTTAAGACGCGATTATACATGGTTTTCGTGGCTAACAATAAGCTATCTCCAGTCAGTAACATATGTTCGTAGTTTTATGCCATTGCTGTGTTTTATTTATAGCTTAACGTTAGCTAACGTTATATTTTCAAGTACTTAGATGTTACAGTAACGTTTTTTTTTTAAGTTGGGCTAAAATAGTTTAAAAGTTGCAGAGTAGCTTTGTTCATATTACTTGAGTAGCCTACATAGCAATAATACTTAATTAGCTCCAAAGATTACTCTATGTGTTACCTTTTGTTGTTAATGACTCTGTTATCCAATGTCCACAATAAAATGTATGATATTTACAACAACATGTAATGGGTTTTATTTATCTGTGGTAAGTCAGGTTCTTCAATAATACTACATTCGCTCCAAAGATTAATTTACTCTGCTGGTCCTGTCTCCTCTGGTGTACTCCAGAGGTAAAGGTGCAGAAACCTTCAGAAGGTTGTGGGCTCTCTTCCCCTCCAGGAGCTCTTTGGGTCTAACTTTAGGAGGACGGTGTGTTCTAACCGACCAGTCTTTCTCATGTGGATTCAGTCATGGATTCACACGCTCATCAGTCTCTTTAGTTAAGAGCTGCCATATCAGAGGGCCTCTCAGCTCACCAAGGACTCTGGCAACAGGTGGTGTTCTGATTAAAGAGGGCTCAGGAAACCTCCTGGTCAGTACTGCGGAGGGTGGAGGGATCTCTGAACCAGGGCTGGTCAGTACTGTGGAGGGTGGAGGGATCTCTGAACCAGGGCTGGTCAGTACTGCGGAGGGTGGAGGGATCTCTGAACCATGGCTGGTCAGTACTGCGGAGGGTGGAGGGCTCTCTGAAACGTGGCTGGTCAGTACTGCGGAGGGTGGAAGGATCCCTTTGTGCTCTGAATCCTCTCCAGTCGGTGTGGGCAACACTAGAGAGGAGAGAGGAAAAGCACAAAGACACCACAATTCAAAATGAGTCATTCGAGCTCCCATTACAGCAGTAAGGTACTTTTAATGTGAACTTTGTGAATCAATGTCACGACAGGCCTAGTGTTTGAATGACAGCGATGACAGAATGACACTGCTGATATAAGGCACAAAGATCTTATCTGTAAGAAAATTACATTTACTTCTAATGTTCCTGCATGGTGAGCGGATTACTCAGTTAAGTTGCATGATCCCTGTCCTTTTCACTTTAAAACACTTGAAGAGCTATTTGATGGCATGTGTTTTAAACAGTAAATTACTCAGTCTCTGTGGCAGATATGCAGTTTTTAACTAAATATGTCTATTTAACACCCTCATGACAAACAAAAGCTGTATTCACTTCCTTAAACGTCTTGTATTTTATGAAACAGCACTCTACTTTTTTGGATCATTTAACTGGGCACACTACCTACACTACTTACTGCATGAATGTATCAATGTACATTTGCTGGGAAACTCATTAATCTCACTTTAGTTTTCACCGATTTGTTTCACCAATCTTTATGTCTTTAAATGTTTGGATGCACGAGTGCGGCTAGTTTTATTGCACAAGCCTGCTTCAATTAGCTGGATCATATTCATCTTAAATCTCATCTCATCTTCAGCCGCTTATTCCTGGTCAGGGTCGCGGGGGGGCTGGAGCCTATCCCAGCATGCATTGGGGCGAGAGGCAGGAATACACCCTGGACAGGTCGCCAATCCATTGCAGGGCACTACATACACCATTCACTCACACACTCACACCTACGGGCAATTTAGACTCTCCAATTAGCCTAACGTGCATGTCTTTGGACTGTGGGAAGAAACCGAGTACCCGGAGGAAACCCACGCGGACACGGGGAGAACATGCAAACTCCACACAGAAAGGCCCCCGGCCTGGATTCAAACCTGAGACCTTCTTGCTGTGAGGTGACAGTGCTATCCACTGCACCACCATGCTGCCTCATCTTAAATGGGTACCATGAAATGGAAAATTCCCCGTCGGGCCAGAGTCGGCTCTGGCTGGGAGTGCTACCGGTGGCGGCGATTGGCTGTCCGCCCCAGGGAGGGGGGAGGGAAGCCGACACAGTTTGCTGCGAACAGGAGTGGTTCTGAAGTGCTGGAATTACAGTGGACAGCACAACAAGTGCTGTCCCAGAGGAGGCAGTGCTTCGCCATTGTCACTGCCGGTCACAGGGCTACAGCAGCAAACTACGAGGGAGGGGATTGAACTTAGCACAGCAGGAGTAAATGGCTACCAAGTTGTGAGAAAAATGGGGTAAAATGAAAAATAAATGTAAAAAAATTAAAATAAAAGTAATCAAGCCACAAAATACCAAAATGTGTTTTCATGTTAAGACGCGATTATACATGGTTTTCGTGGCTAACAATAAGCTATCTCCAGTCAGTAACATATGTACGTAGTTTTATGCCATTGCTGTGTTTTATTTATAGCTTAACGTTAGCTAACGTTACGTTTTCAAGTACTTTGTGCTTAGATGTTACAGTAGAGTTTTTCATTTTAAGTTGGGCTAAAATTGTTTAAAAGTTGCAGAGTAGCTTTGTTCATATTACTTGAGTAGCCTACATAGCAATAATACTGCATTCACTCCAAAGATTACTCTATGTGTTACCTTTTGTTGTTAATGACTCTGTTATCCAATGTCAACAATAAAATCTATGATATTTACAACAACATGTAATGGGTTTTATTTATCTGTGGTAAGTCAGGTTCTTGCTTACATCACGTATCTAAACTGGCTTGAGGGGATTGCATCACGTATCTAAACTGGCTTGAGGAGGTGATTACAACATTTACCTCAACTGGCTTGAAGAGGGGATTACATCATTTATCTAAACTGGCTTGAGGGGGATTACATCACATGGTTAAACTGGCTTGAGGAGGGGATTGCATCACGTGATCTAAACTGGCTTGAGGAGGTGATTACAACATTTACCTAAACTGGCTTGAGGAGGATTACATCACATGGTTAAACTGGCTTGAGGAGGGGATTACATCACGTGGCTAAACTGGGGCTACTTTGGGGGGTTAATTTACTCTGCTGGTCCTGTTTCCTCTGGTGTACTCCAGAGGTAAAGGTGCAGAAACCTTCAGAAGGTTGTGGGCTCTCTGCCCCTCCAGGAGCTCTTTGGGTCTAACTTTAGGAGTTAGGGGTCTATTAGGTGTTCTCAGGCTGGTGTGATACAAAATTTACGAGCATCAGTAAGCCCATTAAGAATTGGTATCATATTTCCATATTATATTAATTAATGGTATTGCCCCATGCTCTTGATCTCTCTTGATCTACACAGTAAAAATGGCCAAAGCCGTACAGGGCTCTACTGTGTGGTGTATTCATCAGCCACAGAAATCCCTCTTACAAGTGCTGCTGCTCTTCCTAATGCTGCTCCCACTGCTGAACCACTTCGACCTGCTGCTGCTGCTGCTCCAATTACTGGCCCTACTACTGCTGCTGCTCCTACTGCTGCTCTCACAATGACTGCAGCAGCTGCACTTACTCCTGCCATAACGTTCTTTAGAAATTCATCTTTCTAAACTGGGTTTTCACTGTATGGTGCACTTATCTTCTCTAGATTTACCTCGCCTGATCTCCGCTTGAATGGCTGCCTCGACTTCCTTGTACATCTCGATGGTGTAGCAGCGTCCTCCATTCTTTACCACCATCGTATCGATCTTCTGCAGCAGCTCAGTGACCTGAGAGCGATTCTCCATGTCCTTATTGTTAAAGACATGACATCCACCATGGCACTGATGAAGGAAATCAGAGAGTTTACTGTCACGGCTGATTAATTCTTCAATAGATTTTCCCTCCAGATCATCTCCATGAGTGAACAGCACCATTGTGTGCTTGGCTGATTCAGGACCAAAGGTTGTCTGAATGATCTTCACCGTGTCCTGCTCCTCCCGTGTGAATTTGCGCAGCCGGAGAACCACCAGGAACACATGCGGTCCCCGGAGAGGACAGAGAGATGCACTTTGCGATCTCCCTACGGTTTCATCATTACTGAGCTCTGTGTCAAACAGGCCTGGAGTGTCGACCACGGCCACATTTCTCCCATTCACCACCCCTCTTTCCTTCTCACATTGTGATGTTACAGAAGAAGCCCAGAGCTCAGCTATAAATGCCTTTCTCCCCAGGATGGTGTTTCCTGATGCACTCTTTCCCACTCCAGTCTTCCCCACCAGCACAATCCTCAGATCCTTTTCTTGTCCTGTTGGATAACAAGTGCATTTCTGTTACATCCTCCACACTGCTGATATAAGGCACAAAGATCTTATCTGTAAGAAAATTACATTTACTTCTAATGTTCCTGCATGGTGAGCGGATTACTCAGTTAAGTTGCATGATCCCTGTCCTTTTCACTTTAAAACACTTGAAGAGCTATTTGATGGCATGTGTTTTAAATTGTAAATTACTCTGTCTCTGTGGCAGATATGCAGTTTTTAACAAAATATGTCTATTTAAAACCCTCTTGACAAACAAAAGCTGTATTCACTTCCTTAAACGTCTTGTATTTTGTGAAACAGCACTCTACTTTTTTGGATCATTTAACTGGGCACACTACCTACACTACTTACTGCATGAATGTATGAATGAACATTTGCTGGCAAACTCATTAATCTCACTTTAGTTTTCACCGATTTGTTTCACCAATCTTTACGTCTTTAAATGTTTGGATGCACGAGTGCGGCTAGTTTTATTGCACAAGCCAGCTTCAATTAGCTGGATCATATTCATCTTAAATGGGTACCATGAAATGGAAAATTCCCCATCGGGCCAGAGTCGGCTCTAGCTGGGAGTGCTACCGGCGGCGGCTATTGGCTGTCCACCCCAGGGAGGGGGGAGGGAAGCCGACACAGTTCGCTGCGGACAGGAGTGGTTCTGGGGTGCCGGGATTACAGTCGACAGCACGACAAGTGCTGTCCCGGAGGAGGCAGTGCTTCGCCATTGTCACTGCCGGTCACAGGGCTACGGCAGCAAACTACGAGGGAGGGGATTGAATTTAGCACAACGGGAGTAAATGGCTACCAAGTTGTGAGAAAAATGGGGTAAAATAAAAAATAAATAAATAAATAAAATAAAAGTAATCAAGAAACAAAATACCAAAATGTGTTTTCATGTTAAAACGCGATTATACATGGTTTTCGTGGCTAACAATAAGCTATATCCAGTCAGTAACATATGTTCATAGTTTTATGCCATTGCTGTGTTTTATTTATAGCTTAATGTTAGCTAACGTTACGTTTTCAAGTACTTTGTGCTTAGATGTTACAGTAAAGTTCTTCATTTTAAGTTGGGCTAAAATTGTTTAAAAGTTGCAGAGTAGCTTTGTTCATATTACTTGAGTAGCCTACATAGCAATAATACTTAATTAGCTCCAAAGATTACTCTATGTGTTACCCTTTGTTGTTAATGACTCTGTTATCCAATGTCAACAATAAAATCTATGATATTTACAACAACATGTAATGGGTTTTATTTATCTGTGGTAAGTCAGGTTCTTGCTTACATCACGTATCTAAACTGGCTTGAGGGGATTACATCACGTATCTAAACTGGCTTGAGGAGGTGATTACAACATTTACCTCAACTGGCTTGAAGAGGGGATTACATCACTTATCTAAACTGGCTTGAGGGGGGGATTACATCACATGGTTAAACTGGCTTGAGGAGGGGATTACATCACTTGTCTAAACTGGCTTGAGGAGGGGATTACATCACGTGGCTAAACTGGGGCTACTTTAGGGGTTAATTTACTCTGCTGGTCCTGTTTCCTCTGGTGTACTCCAGAGGTAAAGGTGCAGAAACCTTCAGAAGGTTGTGGGCTCTCTGCCCCTCCAGGAGCTCTTTGGGTCTAACTTTAGGAGTTAGGGGTCTATTAGGTGTTCTCAGGCTGGTGTGATAAGTATTTGCGAGCATCAGTAAGCCCATTAAGAATTGGTATCATATTTCCATATTATATTAATTAATGGTATTGCCCCATGCTCTTGATCTCTCTTGATCTACACAGTAAAAATGGCCAAAGCCATACAGGGCTCTACTGTGTGGTGTATTCATCAGCCACAGAAATCCCTCTTACAAGTGCTGCTGCTCTTCCTAATGCTGCTCCCACTGCTGAACCACTTCGACCTGCTGCTGCTGCTGCTCCAATTACTGGCCCTACTACTGCTGCTGCTCCTACTGCTGCTCTCACAATGACTGCAGCAGCTGCACTTACTCCTGCCATAACGTTCTTTAGAAATTCATCTTTCTAAACTGGGTTTTCACTGTATGGTGCACTTATCTTCTCTAGATTTACCTCGCCTGATCTCCGCTTGAATGGCTGCCTCGACTTCCTTGTACATCTCGATGGTGTAGCAGCGTCCTCCATTCTTTACCACCATCTTATCGATCTTCTGCAGCAGCTCAGTGACCTGAGAGCGATTCTCCATGTCCTTATTGTTAAAGACATGACATCCACCATGGCACTGATGAAGGAAATCAGAGAGTTTACTGTCACGGCTGATGAATTCTTCAATAGATTTTCCCTCCAGATCATCTCCATGAGTGAACAGCACCATTGTGTGCTTGGCTGATTCAGGACCAAAGGTTGTCTGAATGATCTTCACCGTGTCCTGCTCCTCCCGTGTGAATTTGCGCAGCCGGAGAACCACCAGGAACACATGCGGTCCCGGAGAGGACAGAGAGATGCACTTTGCGATCTCCCTTACGGTTTCATCATTACTGAGCTCTGTGTCAAACAGGCCTGGAGTGTCGACCACGGCCACATTTCTCCCATTCACCACCCCTCTTTCCTTCTCACATTGTGATGTTACAGAAGAAGCCCAGAGCTCAGCTATAAACGCCTTTCTCCCCAGGATGGTGTTTCCTGATGCACTCTTTCCCACTCCAGTCTTCCCCACCAGCACAATCCTCAGATCCTTTTCTTGTCCTGTTGGATAACAAGTGCATTTCTGTTACATCCTCCACACTGCTGATATAAGGCACAAAGATCTTATCTGTAAGAAAATTACATTTACTTCTAATGTTCCTGTGTGGTGAGCGGATTACTCAGTTAAGTTGCATGATCCCTGTCCTTTTCACTTTAAAACACTTGAAGAGATATTTGATGGCATGTGTTTTAAACTGTAAATTACTCTGTCTCTGTGGCAGATATGCAGTTTTTAACAAAATATGTCTATTTAAAACCCTCTTGACAAACAAAAGCTGTATTCACTTCCTTAAACGTCTTGTATTTTTGAAACAGCACTCTACTTTTTGGATCATTTAACCGGGCACACTACCTACACTACTTACTGCATGAATGTATGAATGAACATTTGCTGGCAAACTCATTAATCTCACTTTAGTTTTCACCAATTTGTTTCACCAATCTTTACATCTTTAAATGTTTGGATGCGCGGGTGCGGCTAGTTTTATCGCACAAGCCAGCTTCAATTAGCTGGATCATATTCATCTTAAATGGGTACCATGAAATGGAAAATTCCCTGTCGGGCCAGAGTTGGCTCTGGCCGGGAGTGCTACCGGTGGCGGCGATTGGCTGTCCGCCCCAGGGAGGGGGGAGGGAAGCCGACACAGTTTGCTGCGGACAGGAGTGGTTCTGAGGTGCCGGAATTACAGTCGACAGCACGACAAGTGCTGTCCCGGAGGAGGCAGTGCTTGGCCATTGTCACTGCCGGTCACAGGGCTACAGCAGCAAACTACGAGGGAGGGGATTGAATTTAGCACAGCGGGAGTAAATGGCTACCAAGTTGTGAGGAAAAATGGGGTAAAATCTAAAAAAATAAAAAATAAAAAATAAAAGTAATATTGAGAAACAAAATACCAAAATGTGTTTTCATGTTAAGACGCGATTATACATGGTTTTCGTGGCTAACAATAAGCTATCTCCAGTCAGTAACATATGTTCGTAGTTTTATGCCATTGCTGTGTTTTATTTATAGCTTAATGTTAGCTAACGTTATGTTTTCAAGTACTTTGTGCTTAGATGTTACAGTGAAGTTTTTCATTTTAAGTTGGGCTAAAATAGTTTAAAAGTTGCAGAATAGCTTTGTTCATATTACTTGAGTAGCCTACATAGCAATAATACTTAATTAGCTCCAAAGATTACTCTATGTGTTACCATGTAATGGGTTTTGTTGTTAATGACTCTGTTATCCAATGTCAACAATAAAATGTATGATATTTACAACAACATGTAATGGGTTTTATTTATCTGTGGTAAGTCAGGTTCTTGCTTACATCACGTATCTAAACTGGCTTGAGGGGATTACATCACTAAATCTAAACTGGCTTGAGGGGGATTACATCACATGGTTAAACTGGCTTGAGGAGGGGATTACATCACATGGCTAAACTGGCTTGAGGGGGCTATTTTGGCTAAACTGGGGTTAATTTGGGGGTTAATTTACTGGTCCTGTCTCCTCTAATGTACTCCAGAGGTAAAGGTGCAGAAACCTTCAGAAGGTTGTGGGCTCTCTGCCCCTCCAGGAGCTCTTTGGGTCTAACTTTAGGAGGACGGTGTGTTCTAACCAACCGACCGTCTTTCTCATGTGGATTCAGTCATGGATTCACACGCTCATCAGTCTCTTTAGTTAAGAGCTGTTAAGAGCTCACCAAGGACTCTGGCAACAGGTGGTGTTCTGATTAAAGAGAAACCCCTGGTCAGTACTGCGGAGGGTGGAGGGATCTCTGAACCAGGGCTGGTCAGTACTCGGAGGGTGGAGGGATCTCTGAACCAGGGCTGGTCAACTGCGGAGGGTGGAGGGATTGGAAACATGGCTGTCATTAAAGAGGATCTCTGAACCATGGCTGGTCAGGAGGGTGGAGGGACTGAAACAGGGCTGGTCAGTACTGAGGGGAGGGTGGAGGGATCTCTGAACCATGGCTGGTCAGGGCTGGTCGGAGGGTGGAGGGATCTCTGAACCATGGCTGGTCAGTACTGCGGAGGGTGGAGGGATCTCTGAACCATGGCTGGGAGGGTGGAGGGATCCCTTTGTGCTCTGAATCCTCTCCAGTCGGTGTGGGCAACACTAGAGAGGAGAGAGGAAAAGCACAAAGACACCACAAATCAAAATGAGTCATTCGAGCTCCCTTTACAGCAGTAAGGTACTTTTAATGTGAACTTTGTGAATCAATGTCACGACAGGCCTAGTGTTTGAATGAGAGTGAAAAGGAAGTTACACTTCTGTAGGTCTCTCTCCAGCCTCTGAGCAAGGTCGTTCTGGGCCATCTTCCTCAGAACTCGCAGGAAGATCTTCGGAGCCCCCTCCTTGCAGTAGACCTTCACCATCTTGTCGACGGTGTCCATCTTATCAAGCTCTTTCACCTCCCCATTCGGAATGGGGGGAAAGCCTTTCAGAACTTTGTCACTCAGGCGCCACTTGAACTTTTAAACTCCTGCTCCTCCAACTCCATCAGACAATCCAGCAAGATGGAGGCGTGCGCTGGAAACAAACAGACACAGCGCAGGTTATCTGAGCTTCAGCTCTCTTCAATCGCTTCATTTTAGTAATTCATTTATTATTTTATTCAGTTTTACTTCTATAACACTTTTTGAGTTCCACTTCCAGGGCTGGAGTACCGAGCAGGCCTGTCGGGCACAGGCCCTCAAAAACCAGATTTTTGGGCTCATGCATATTTCTCAAAAATATTTACAAATAATAGTAAACAAATATTAATATGTGCTTGAAATATTGCTATGATGTAAAGCAAGTCTGCCTGTGGCGCAGATTAGGTTTTGTCTTGTTGGTCCTCACGTTATTATTCTGTCGGTTCCAATACAATAATACAAAATAACACAAGATAGTACAACATAAATGTTTGATGTCTCAAGAATCCTGTATGATGGGCTAAACAGGTGTCTTTTTTATTTAGTCAGTTAATGTGATATAACTCGGCAATTCAAGCAAATTAATGTATCTTATTGCAGCAGGCGTTGATGTGATGTAAATCCTGTAGGCTATCTAGGCAAGTCGCTTCTTGCTGTGTGTGTGTGTGTGTGTGTGTGTGTGTGTGTGTGTGTGTGTGTGTGTGTGTGGCGTGTGTGCATGTGTGTGCGTATGTGTGTGTGTGGTGTGTGTGCGTGCATGTGTGGATGTGGATGTGTGTGTGTGTGTGTGTGTGTGTGTGTGTGTGGATGTGCATGTGTGTGTGTGTGTGTGTGTGTGTGTGTAAGTGAAATCTGAAGCTGCACCCGGTCATTTCCTGTCTTTGCTTTCAGAGTTTTGAGCCAAACTATGCCTAACTAACCCCTAACCCTTAACCCTAACCCCTAACCCTAAACCCTTAACCCTAAACATTAACCCCTAACCTCCGACCCTAACCTCTCGTGGGTCTGTATTCCACATCTAACCACAACTATCAGCAGTGCCGGCCCAATCCATTTCAGTGTTGAACTCTTCATTAAAATATTCCAGAAAACATATGTGTTGTATGTGTATTCTCAGCATTGTACCAGAGCTAAGTAAACAGTTGTCTTTGGGTTTCATTCTCATTGGTACATTCTGGTATTAGTTCATGCATATGCATGTAAAGATACATAGCTAAAGGTCATGTTACATGTGTATATTCATAACTAGCATAATGTAGTATAATGGTTAGGGAATTGGGCTTGTAACAAGAGGTTTCCAGTTTGATTCTGAGGTAGGACACTGCTGTTGTACCCTTGAGCAAAGGTACTTAACCTGAATTGCTTCAGTAAATCTCCAGCTGTATAAATGGATTGTATGTAAAGAAATGTAAACTGTGTAAGTCACTCTGGATAAGAGTCTGCTAAATGCCTGTAATGTAGCTATTATAAACAATTTTGTCTACCATACTACATATCTCTGTTTTGTTTTGGAGCCAAGGGTTTCCATTTCAGTTTAGTTTTCATTCGGTATAAATATCTATTGCCATTAACAAACAGTTATTCCTCTGATTTAGGACACACACACACACACACACACACTCACACTTCCAGTCATCTCAGTGCTTTGATAATTTGGTAGTTACCACACTCATCAGAGAGATCAGCCATGGAGGACCACAGAGGCCAGGAGAGCCATGACACACATCATCACCCTGTAACAGCAAACACTACTGTTATACTGACACACACACACTTCCAGTCACACACACACACACACACACACACACACACACACACACACACACACACACACACACACACACACACACACACACACACACACACACACTACTGTTATACTGACACACACACACACTACTGTTATACTGACACACACACACACACTACTGTTATACTGACACACACACACACTACTGTTATACTGACACACACACACACTACTGTTATACTGACACACACACACACACACACTACTGTTATACTGACACACACACACACTACACAAAGTTATACTGACACACACACACACACACACACACACACACACACACACACTACTGTTATACTGACACACGCACACTACTGTTATGCTGTTATACTGACACACACACACTCACAGGGTCTGGATCCAACACACAAAGTCAGCAGCTGATATTTATCAATGCACTATACAGGGGTGGCCAACACACACACACACACACACGCTCTTTGCCTGGTTTCATGCGGCTCTTACACACACACACACACACACACACACACATGTGCACACACACGCTCAGAGTTCAATACGGTACATTGTAACAAATACGAAGATCAAACGCTCCACTGTTAGGGCAGCGGTCCCCAACCTTTTTACACCACACTGCTGATATCTAAGATAGACACTAGTAGATAGTTACTAGTGTTTAGATGATCTTACAACCATGTTTAGGATTTAGGATTTATAAAGCAGCCATACAGCAAAATTGATAAGCCCACGCTATTATAGACATGAACCCAGATGTGTTACTCACCAAATACGAGCAGCAGAATTATGTGAGCATTTTCCTACCGGCTTTCCTTGCTGCAAACTCGGATATTATGTCTTTGTAATCCAATTTGGATACAACGTCCGTTCAGATTGAGAGGACCGCATGGCATGAGGAAGCACGGAGCTTGAGACGGAGTGTGTGGGCCTGAACACCTTGATGCTGATTTCAACTTATCACTTAAATGACGCCAACCCTTGCTCCTTTATCAGCTAGTTGTGCTGTAATCTTTGTGCTTAACAGTTTGCAGCAAAAGCAAAATACTGTGTCCGGTTTTTGAGAGTATAGAGGCCACTTTCTTTCTATTTTTTCCCATTTGGTAGTTTCTGGATGAATAACGTTTCACTAAAATGTCTGTTTTCATAATTTTTGGATAACTAAAGCCAGGTTTAATCTTTTATGGACCTTACTTTACTCTTATTTATTTTTGAAGCCCCTGAATCAAATTTCCTCCCTCTGTCTTTCTCTCGACATTTTATCATCCGCAATTGCACCATGCTGGTGACACCATGCACAAGAGTGTCAAACGCACATTCGACGCATCACGTTAGGGCACGTATCGGGAAAAGTACTATTCTACAAATCTATCTAATGTCATCACATAGTCTACCAATATGCTAGGTTTTAGGCCTAAATAAATGTGATTTCATGTGTGAATATTTATAAATGTATTAAAGGCAAAGAATAATTTTTTTTAATCCCTGCCTGGCGCGAGGCCCTCCAAAGTGACGCTCTATCCCCCTCCCTCCCCCAGCGCCGGCCCTGTAGACACGCCCACAGTTAGCCTGGATCCAACACACGCGCAGACACACAGTCTTAGAGTGAAAATACCCACACTAGATGTCATATTACATGTCATAGTTGAACACACACTAGTTCTCACAGTTCAACGTCTCAATGCTGTCTTAATTCTGAAGTATTAAGTCAATTGTGTTCCCAGTTTTGTTTGATTTCATCCAGTGCTACCGCCTGCCTTATAATCGAAGATGGAAAAAAACAACCCTTCTTCCTCATGACTGCCAGAGTGGTGTAAAGGTTAGCACACAATCATCTGTGCTGTTGTTTTTCCACAGCAGATGAACTGAGAGATAAGGTCACTTCTGCGGGTACCTACAAAACTAAATACATCGATCCGAAAACACACCAACATAACAGAATGAATCCAAAATCCAGTTAATTTGCTCAGTTACAGGTCAATTTAAGTTCCATCTCTCTGCAGTTTTTGTTCATGGTTTAACTGGGAAATGCGTACACAGGCACAGCAGGTCTGACCTTCGGACTAGCTAAACAAAAGCCCATACAGGTAGCTGCACCTTAATCCCGCAGAACAGTAAGAAATACAAGATTCAAAAGAATTGCATGTCTTTAATATACGCGCAAAAACACACCCCAATATATGTTTTGTGTATGCTAAATTCACGAGACTTTAGAATGTTTATTTCGTGCCATGTGACAAACTGAAATGGGAACTGTAGCCATGAAACTTAAAAACTGATTATGTTTATAACATTTTTTTTACTGAGTCTACACAAAATTAATAATGAAAAATAGCTCGTATAAATATGAATGAAAGCTAATGGGAACAGCTACAATTCGCACTTACCCCCCACACCGCCTTAAAATAAGTCCTCAATTCTCTCGTAAGAATGAATCATTCAACCGTCTCTCACACACTCTTTCATTGCTCCAAGGAGGGTGTGTGTTTCTCTGAAATCATGTGATCTTACTTGTAAGAGGTTGTTAGGTTGTGTAACTGTTATGACTGATACGCAGATTGAACCCAAACGCAGGACACTGACACAGAGGATGAGATAAGGTGAGGGTATTTATTATATATATACACAATGACTGGTGCAGGGGAACAATGGTGAGGGCACACGAAGGAGGCAGGCAAGGAAGTGGGCAGGCAAGCAGGGAAGCTGGCTGGCAGACAGGCAGGCCGGGAAGCTGGCTGGCAGGTAGGGAAGCTGGCTTGGAGGCAGGTAAGCTGGCAGGCAAGGAAGTGGGCTGGCTGGTCCGTGGGCAGGCAGGCAGGATGGCAAACGAATAAACGAACAAAACAGACAGGTGAGAAGAAAACCTAAACACGGGGAAAAAAGAAAAACACATATAAACCGACTAAGAAAATAAACACGGAAGAAATCATGGCTAGGAAGAGCTGCTGCATGTAGCTACCACTGAAGCTGAGAGACAGAATGATCTGACGACGAATGAAGGAGAAACCGGGGTTGATATACTCTACAGGGCTGATGATAATTGATGGCAGGTGAGTAGGCAGCGCAGGTGTTGCAGATCTGTTGTAATCAAGGAGGGAGCCGGAGAATGCAGAGGAGGAAGCCGCGCCCACATCACACACAGACAAACACAACAGGGAGAACAGGAACACAGGGAAACGGGAAGGGAAAAACGCGAGGAAACATAAAAATAAACAAAGTTGCGGCCATGGCCGTAACAGTAACTATAGCAATAGACTGTAGCGCCCCACAATCTGAGTTTCATAATCTGCAGTAACAAGGCTTAAAACTGAATTAGACATATTTGATATTATAACACTTTGTTTCAACACTCTATATAAGGCCAGTGTGTTTAAAAGGTTATTCGCTCCAAAAATTCTACCTGTCTGACATAATTTGCTTTTTAAATCTATAACTATTATTTGTTTCTGGGGTTTTTTTCAGGTGTAGGTGCAGGTTATTACCCTTCCCCTGTTGTTCTCAAGTTGTTCTCTCATGTTGAGATGCTGGCACCCTTTCACTGAATTTCAGGAAGTGCTCTCTTTCTACAACTTTCACTTCCTGTAAATGTTCACTTCCACAAGAAGAAGGCCGCTAAAACAACAATAAGGGATTCTAGTCCCTGAATGACGTCGCTGGCTTTTCTCCCCATCACTTCCACCCATTCCCATTGGCTGCGGAGGACCAATCATCAGCATGTTAATTTCCTTCATGAAGAGACAGTGCTGATGTGTTGTGAGCCACTGCGAACAGCAGCACCTTTCAAAAGGTCTCTGTATATAAAGTGCTCTTTTGATCAAAGCTCAAATACTGTATGAATATTTTAGGGGCTAATTACAGCATAAAAAGACACTTTTGTCTAGGAGTAAGATTGATAGTTGCCTCAAGGTGGTTTTGCAGTCGCATGCAGAACTAGCAAGTGTATAAAACTGGTGTTGGAGGCCCGTGTAGATTAATTGGCCTTCATTAGCCACTGTTTCCAAATGAAAAGGACCCAACAGGAATACGAATAGAGCTGCCGTCACCACCTGCTTGTCAGCGGTTCAGCTTCCTGATTCGTTGTTAGATGACATCACCACACACACACACACACACACACACACGCACACACACACACACACACACGCACACACACACGCACGCACACACACACACACAAAGTCAGCAGCGCGAGGCCTTTATCGATGCACTATACCCGCGCGACACGCACACACACACGCTCTTATTTATTTTCAGGCGCGATACATTGTAACATGCTCAAAACACTATTTACTTCTCAAAACAGTAACAGCAAACCCCACAACAGCAATGCATTTCCCTCAAACACTATAATTTATGATTGCTTTTGCACAAAATCTTAATGTCAAACACATTTTTTTCAAAAGAGTAAACAAATCTCTGCAAGTGACACCAAAATCAATGAAATAGCACCGTTAAACAAAATGGATTATATTGTATTGAATGCACTTTCTCCCAAATTAATTTATCCATATGCTCCTTGTAAAAACTGGGTTTGGTCTTGTTGAAAAATGTACAATAGTTTTTGCCTAGTGGCATATTCTCTAACAGAGTACCCCATTTTTACTGTAACAGGTAAAATTCCATCTCACCAACATGCTGTTCAACCATCAATAATTGTAATAATTTAAAAGCTAAATAATTTGTCCAGAGTTTGTAATATTAATAAAGTCTGGCACATGCTGGGGAATCATCAGTCTAAAAAGGCTTTTACAGTGTCCACAGTAATATATTCAAATGCACAAATAACCACCCAAATCCCAACCCCCCCATCAACCACCAGCAGCCCCCTCTCCACTCTGACTGTATTTCATCAGAATGTCAGAATTGACAGAATGAAAGAAACTTACGGAGTGAATCCGGCTGTGTATTTTCTCTGAGTGTGTACTGAGTGGCTGTATAGTCATGTCACTTTGATTTTCATGTAAGATTGTTTGTTGTTTTGAGGAATGCAACTCTACCTGTTTAGCTACACTGTAGACAATTATACCTTACATCCACTGATTCACTCTGGTTTATAAAAAATCTGAAAAACGTTTTCACTTGATCTTGTACTCATCTGTACAGTTGTCTCAGATTTGCTTGTGACTTTTTTATAGACCCAGCACTGCTTGTCTAACCTTGACAAACTTACTTGAGTCGCTCTGGATAAGATATTGGGCTAAATGGCCAAATTTAATGTCAAATGTAACAATCTCAGGTCATAAATCTATCTGCTTCTTTCATTATTATTTGTGTGACTGTTTTTTTGGGTGTCCTAACAAACAAAACAAAAAAATCAGTACTGCTCACGTTTTCTGCATCCCATCTCCCCCTTGTTTCATGTTAACCTTCATTTAACATGACAGCTAAGCTAAACTGACAAAAAAACAGTCTTCAGTTTCCATCAGTTATCCTTCTAACTATAATTCCAATGACTTTATGAACTCGTTTACTGATAAGATCAGAGAACAAATTATGAAAATGACTCCAATATCTAGCCCTCCAACTCCCGAGATAGCACAGGGCTATCAGGAGCAGGGTTGCGTAGAGACCCTTGAGTTTTTCACTCCCTTGGATCTGGACAAATTCAGTAAACTGGTTATGTCCTCCAAATCATCTACATGTCTGTTAGACCCCATACCAACAAAGCTTATTAAAGAGCTTTTGCCTGTGCTAGGCCAGCCCATGTTAGATATCATAAATACATCCCTATTATTGGGTTGCGTACCTAAGTCTTTAAAAGTGGCAGTAATCAAGCCTCTTCTAAAGAAACCAAATCTTGATCCTGTTAATCTGAAGAACTATAGGCCCATTTCAAATCTGCCCTTTTTGTCAAAAATTTTACAGAAATCTGTAGCTCAACAATTAACTGCTTTCCTAAAAACGAATAATCTGTATGAAACACTACAATCAGGTTTTAGACCAAACCATAGCACTGAGACAGCACCTATTAAAGTTGTAAATGACTTACTGTTAGCATTGGATGCTGGTTGTGTTTCTATTCTAGTGCTCCTTGACATAAGTGCTGCTTTTGACACTATTGACCACCAGATTCTCCTTCATAGGCTAGAAAACCTGGTTGGTTTGCGTGGACGGGCACTCTCATGGTTTAAATCATACTTATTAGACCGGTTTCAATTTGTGCAATTAGATCAAGAGTTCTCTGACTACCCTCAGGTTAAACATGGTATTCCACAAGGCTCAGTGCTGGGACCATTACTGTTCTCATTATACTTGCTACCACTGGGTAATGTTATTCGTAAACATGGTGTGAATTTCCATTGCTATGCAGATGATACACAGCTGTACATATCAATGAAACCAGGTGAAACACTTAAACTCACTCAATTAGAGGCTTGTATCTCTGATATAAAGAACTGGATGACAGCAAATGTCCTGCTTTTAAATTCAGATAAAACAGAGATGATGGTTTTGGGCCCCAAAAAATTAAGGAACAAGTTGGATCTGCAGTTAAATGCAGGTGATTGCATAGTTACATCAAGTCTTATGGTTAAGAACCTTGGTTGTATTATTGATCAGGACCTTACATTTGACACTCATATTAAAAACACTTCCAGAGTAGCTTTCTTTCACCTAAGAAACATAGCTAAAATTCGGCACATTCTGTCATTAGAGGATGCTAAAAACTTGATGCATGCTTTTGTTGCATCGAGGCTAGACTATTGTAATGCCTTATTATCCGGCTCCTCTAGTAGCTCTCTAAAGAGTCTTCAACTAGTACAGAATACAGCGGCACGTATTTTGACTAGATCCAAAAGGTATGAGCACATTACTCCAGTGTTAGCATCACTACATTGGCTTCCTATTAAATATCGGGCTGATTATAAAGTACTGTTGCTAACTTTTAAAGCAGTAAACGGACTTGCACCTTTATATCTGACCGAAATGATTGCCCCCTATAAACCGACACGACTGCTTCGTTCACAAGAAGCCGGCCATGTATTACTCCCTAGAATTTTGAAAAGCACAGCTGGTGGTAGAGCCTTCTCTTTTAGAGCTCCTCTGTTGTGGAACGGTTTACCAAGGCATGTTAGGGATTCGGACACAGTTTCAATTTTTAAGTGTAGATTAAAAACATATCTTTTCAGCCTAGCCTACTGCCAAACATAGTCTAGGTGGAGAGATGGAGAAGGCCGTGCCCTAGTGTCTTATGGAGTGAGAAACTTTCCATACTGTCACCTCCTCAATGTGTTACCACCACTGTTATGCTGGTTATCCTTGATCAGGTGTGGATTGTTTGGAACTCTCTCATGGCTGCGTGTTTTCTCTGTCCCTCTCCTAATAGGTATGCTGCCATAGCTTACACCTGTAGGGGCTATCTGTATATTTCCTATGCTTGTGCTCCCCTGCTCTTACATAATGCTACTGGCTATAGCACTGCTTTTTTTCTGACTGCATGTTCTCTTCTCTGCCTCGGCACTTGCCCCCGAGCCCTAGATCCTGCGAGAAGTGTGAGCTGCCCCCATCAACCCTCACCCCCACGCCAACCCCAGTTCCAGGATCTGGACCCTCTCTGCGTGGTTTAGCCCCCCCCGCTGACTACCTAACTCAGGAGGGGCAAAGTCCTTCAGCCCTGAGCCACCTTGGACTGACCATGACATGGTCTTTTTTTGGACATACCCTGTGCCGGCCAGAAGAGGATGGGCTCCCCCCCTTTTTAGTCTGGTTCCTCCCAAGGTTTCTCCCTACCAAGGGAGTTTTTCCTTGCCACTGTTGCCGTTAGGCTTGCTTTTGGGGGGGTCTAGGCCAGGGTTCCCCCTCTGTTAAGCGTTTTGTGACAATTTTATTGTGAAAAGCGCTATACAAATAAACTTGATTTTGATTTTGATTTTTTTATTTAAAATGTTCCCCTTTTTCTTTTGTTGTTGTCCTATGGGGGGGGGGGGGTCAACAACCTCATCCTACGGCCAGGTGCGATCCCGCCTCCGGACTCTAAGCCCAAGAACCAAATCAGTAACGCAACCTGATTAAAATACTATTTCCTGCATATCAATAAACCTTCTGCCTTAAATACACGTTGGCTGTATAATTATTTCCTACTACTGAATATGTATTGACTTGGGGAAATGATTGTGTTTTATTCTATCTAACCCTAACCCTATCTAAGGTCCCATCCACTCCTATACCCACTGCACACATTCGGGCTCAGTTACATTCTCTCTATTGATTTGGCACGTTCCTCCAAACTAAGGTCCATGCTCACCAAAACAGTTAACACAGCCATCCAAACAGCCCAATCCCACTGGAAAATGAAGTATTGCTTTCATTTCAGATAATATCTTTATTAAAAAATGAATATTGTCATCAAAACTATACACACGTGTCATCTATTGATTAGATAATATATTCAGCTATATCCACACAGGAGTACTAACAAACATTATTTATTTATTTATTTTACCATAATTTGTTGAAAAGTTTGTTTTCCTTTATGCAAAACATCTCTGTTCATCACAATTTTGGAAATACTGTAGTATGTAATATTGTATGTAATATTGTAGTATGTGATATTTCACATTTTTGCACGTGGAAAGTGTGCCAATTTTGGTAATGTCATATCTGACATTTTTCCATGTTTGTCAATGTACGATACAGTAAGAAGGTATTGATGATTTACACATAAAATCATAATTTGCACCAGTTTGACGAAAAGCGAGTATGGCTGTCTGCAGAATGTGGGTGGGTGAATTCTGTTTGTAAGGAAGCGGAGTTCGCTGCCCTCGGAGAATTAGCTTGCCTCGTAGAGACAAGCGGCGGACTCGTGTGGGGAGGGTAAATCAAAATAAATAGAGGGTGGAATTGGCTACCAAATTGGGGGAAAGGAAAAAATCTGAAACAAATTCATAAAACATTTTTTTTTAAAGAAACAACCAGAAACATGTTTACTTTATTAATCATCTACCCTTTCATTTCTGTCAGGTCAGAGTATTTAATCTACATCACCCTGTCTGTTCTCTCTGGCCATACATCTTGAGAAAAAACTGTGTGAGTGGCGGATCCATCGATTGAGATTGATCCGGAACTCCGGAATCAGACATGTACCAAATCGATTGGGAAGAACTGTAATGCACAAATGCTACATTAATTCATTCGGGTGCTAAATTAAGATAAACTAAGGTTTGCACCACCCTTCGATAGCTCAGTTGGTAGAGCGGAGGACTGTAGGGGAACAGTGAGAGTAATCCTTAGGTCGCTGGTTCAAATCCGGCTCGAAGGAGGTGATTTTTAATATTACGCCTAATCGATGCTCCCTAAAGAGAATGTCAACGGCAGATGTTTTAAGAAATCACTAAAAGTACTGCAGCTAAGAAAGTATTGTAAGTTTTGTATTGGCATGGCTGAAAACAGAGATAAAACTCGGCGGTAAATGTTGTGTTCTTGTGGAAGGGGGCGGGGTGGTTTAGAAAATAAGCCATCAGGCTGGGCAGATGACGTAAAGTGAACGCACAGTTCCGCTAACGCAGTTGGATGACGCAGCCAGGACTCGTCGCCCCGGAAATAAGTTTTGTAACGGTGGGCAGCTAGCCTAGCCACAGAAATGCTAGCTGCCCTCCGTTGTACTTGGTGTATAGCATGCTAGCTGCCCTCCGTTGTACTTGGTGTATAGCATGCTAGCTGCCCTCCATTGTACTTGGTGTATAGCATGCTAGCTGTCCTCCATTGTACCTGGTGTATAGCATGCTAGCTGCCCTCCGTTGTACTTGGTGTATAGCATGCTAGCTGCCCTCCATTGTACTTGGTGTATAGCATGCTAGGTGGCTTAACAGTAGCCTACGAAACTAAAAGCTGTCCCAGGGTCTCTAGCGTGCTTTCCAGCGGCACACTGCTGGGGCTACGGGACCACGGAGCTTTAACCCGAGCCTTGGCGAGACCCCGAGGGGACCGGTGTCGGCACAGGGGCGGCTTGCTGCTGCTACGAGTCCGGTGTGGACTCGGCTTAGCACAGAGTGGCCGCACTGAGAGCGGAAATACAACAATGTTCGGTCTCCCTGTGACGAGAAACGCTGGTTTTATCCACCTCTAGCTTCTCACACACATTTATATACATGATTTACGTTCATTCATATCAGTCTGCTTTGCAAATAATCAATGGAAGGAATCTGTCTCGAATCTCAGCGTGTGGATTGTAAGTGGTTCTATGGTGTAATGGTTAGCACTCTGGACTCTGAATCCAGCGATCCGAGTTCAAATCTCGGTAGGACCTGACATTTATGAAGTTGTTTACAAAAATGTAATCGCATTTCTTGTACCAATAATAAATACTATAGGCTAGAGGACACAATAACTCAAAATATCATATTTACTTTCCATCAAAAAACAGGATTCGCAGCCAAAACTTGCTTTTGTCTGCCTCCAGGTAGGACCTGTTATTTATTAAATTGTTTCCTAAAATATAATCCCACTTGCCGTACCCATCCAGGCACACCCAGTCCGTGTAATTCACGGGTTGTGTTACATTTTTCTATTGATTTGGCACGTTCCTCCAAACTAAGGTCCATGCTCACCAAAACAGTTAACACAGCCATCCAAACAGCCCAATCTCACTGGATGGAGTATTGCTTTCATTTCAGTTAATATCTTTATAAAATAATGAATATTGTCATCAAAACTATACACACGTGTCATCTATTGATTAGATCATATATTCAGCTATATCAATGTGTACTTGTTTTATTAAAACTCCTACCGCGATCTTCCAGTAGAGGGCAGCACCATCACAAACTCGCACGTACATTTTTATTTTAATTTTTTTTTACTGAAAAGCAGAGAATATACTTTTTTCTCAGTTTACAAAGTACACCCAAGACACCAGTGACCAAATCGACATTAATTTTTTTAATTTTACTCGATCTAAAGTCACCATAATGTCAAAATGAACGCATTTAATGTTCTTACAGCCAGAACAACTGAGTTTTTATTTCTGTTTGCAGCACTGACAGAAGGAGGAGATATCAGGAGACCGATACAGCTCTGTAGAGACAGAGAGACACACACACACACACACACACACACACACACACACACACACACACACACACACACACACACACACACACACACACACACACACACACACACACTGACACACACACACACACACACACACACACACACACACACACACACACACACACACACACACACACACACACACACACACACACACACACAGTCCTCACAGAGAGAATGAGGCTTTTTATTTCACGCAGTACTGCCTTTACAGCAGAGGAAGAAACCAGACGAGCCCATCGACAGTGTGTGACTGTTGGCATGGAGATTTCTGGAGACACACAAACCGTAGCTGATAAAATGGCGCCACTGTGTACCCACCCTAACGACAGGAAACGTAATCGTTTCCCCAAAAAACCCAAATTGAGGAAGTTGTGGGAGAAGCGATTACGTAATGTTTAAAATATTTTATCGTGGTGTAGGGGTGACACAGCAGGAGCTGAGCCAATTGGGCTTCTGTTCTACGCCAATCATTTAAATATGTGTTTAGTGAATGTGTTGTTACCTAATCATTCATTTGAAATAATCTATTGTGTGTGAAACATGTTTGGTTTGTTAAGTTGAATGATCACTATTAGCACTTTGAGGGAGGGCTATGATTGGCCAGAAAACTACCTGGAGCTGAGCAGAGCGGGCTTCCTTTTATATGCTGACAGGAAACCAGCCAAGATGGCCCCCATCGCTCTAAACAACATGTACAAGTCACTCTGGATAAGAGTGTTTGCTAAATTCCTGTAATGTAATACAGATGAGAACCAAACAATCCCCTTCTGGTGGGATAATATTTTATAGATTTTTGCATTTTTTGGACATTACGACAAAAACAACCCAACCCACCTGCCTCCTCCCTCACCCCAAAATGAGCCAAAATGTCTGATATTGACCATCAGCTAGTAAATGAGACATTAGTTCATAGATCACTTTGGGTTGGAGGCTGAGGACCCCTGCAGAAGAGACCCTAATACAGGCAACTAGGGCAACTTGAGATTATGATCATGATATGGTTTAAGGGACAAATTGCCCATTTCCCCAAAGTGTATGATACTGCGATGTATATTTACTGAGAGCTCGATAAAATGCAGGATGGAGAAGGTCCAGTGCTGATGAGTCTCATCTTCTGTAGTTTGATGTTGTTTTACTACATTTCCCATGAGCACAGGACTACAGTTTTTCTAAATTGTTTACACACTAACACTGGTACTTGAGACACAATGACCACAACCTGTAACCTGTACCAACTCCTGAACCAATTCTGCTAAAATACAAGCACATTTCCTGCTTTACACTCAGGTTGCAGTTCTAAACTATACTTTTTTATAACACTACACACAATTCTCTACATTTGGCACACTCTTCATGAATAAAATCTCTTGTGTTCACATGGAACACACTGCCATTCAAAATGTTAACCTTAAATTTTCTACTATCGACACTGACTCCTCACATGGGCAAACACATATTGCACTACATAACATGCTCATTCCACCAGACCAGATAGATGGCCCAGACCAGCCCAAGTGCATTGTCATCTGGGACAACGTAAGTTCACCGGGCTGCTCAGGTCCACAACTGCTTCATTGACCACCCACACTTTTCAGTAGTTTATCTCCCTCCATATTCTCCATTTCTCAATCCGATTGAGGAGTTTTTTTTCTGCCTGGAGATGGAAGGTCTATGACTGCCATCCCATATATGCATATACCCCTTCTGCAAGCTATGGAAGATGCATGTGCAGATATAGCTGTAGAAGCTTTTCAGGGCTGGATTCGCCATGCTAGGCGATACTTAGACCGCTGTTTGGCCAGGGAGAACATTGCCTGCAATGTTGATGAGGTGCTGTGGCCAGACCGAAACAGAAGACAACAGATACTTTTTTTTTTTACTGTATACAGTACATTTTTCTTTTATTTGTTCTGTATGTAGAACACTTTACACATCCAACTTTGTGTTTGTTGGGATGTATACAGTATTTTTTGGGGGGGGAAAAATATATTTATATATATTGTGAGATAAGATAGGAACGGCAGTTAGGATGTTTATTTTCCTGTAATACGCCCCCAGAGACTTAGTTAAACAGAAAAGAAGATTGTTTCGCAGATTGTTTCCCTGATATTAAAACATGAAATAGTACTATCATAAACGTAACATAATACCGTGATAGTAGCCTACATCACGTGGCAAAAGCTATTTTCATGCGGCGAAAAAACATATTTCAACCGTTACCCTACTAAAATGTCTAAATAACCCACATTAAATAATATAATACTGGACCTGGGGTGTCAGACAATACAATTTAATCCCACCGCCTCTTTGACTGTTGTTGCATTTTGTTTTGTTTACAACGTGATTGCGCACGTGCAGACAGCTCCGTGGTAGGTAGCTGTCATTAGCTAGCTGGCTACATGGCATAAATCTCCGTTTGCAGCCCCTTATAAAATTTGCGATGTCCGACAGCGGCTTGAATGACAGACTCGGTCTATAATGACGAATTATATCGCCCCCAAAAGTGAACTCGTTGTAAGGCGGTGAACTCGTTGATCTCCCATCTGTAGAGAATGTGGGAAATGTAATGGGCAGAAGAGGGATCACGTGTGATATAGACGGGCCTAAATGCTTGTATTGAACCTGCATTGTGAGGATGAGAGCAGAGAATGTGCTTGTTTGAGCTGAGATACGGTAGAAAACGTTTTATCTGCTGGGGTTTTGTGTTCAGTTATCAAGTCCACACTTTATCAAGTCACTATTGAATTTAACATGTGATATCCATGGTCAGCTGCATTCTGTTTTCTCAGTAAGTGTGAGATGCAGTCAAGCTGGTGTGGTTTTTAAGAGGAAGGAAACCAGGCGCTGTTTATACGGTGGGGGTGGCTTGGCCCAAATTCTATACACCATTATTCATGTGAGGTATGGTAGCTAGCGACCCCACAGCCATGCAATGCTGGTGCTACTTCACCCAACCAACCAACGTGGTATGTTAGCAGTGGGGCCTTGCGTCCGCTGCTATTCAACAAAACCTTCCTGTAAACATCATGACCTCATCTTTCACACCAGTTACATTCATCCTCTCAACTGTCCCTTTCTTCATGCTTTAGCCCATTAAAAACCTTGTAAACATTAAAAACCCTGGAAGAATTAAAAACCTGAAAACACATTTAATACCCTGTAAATGCATGAAAACCCCTGTACACATTAAAAACCCTGTAAAGGCATTAGAAAACCTGTAAACACATTAAAACCCTGTAATCCCATTAAAAACCCCTTAAACACATTAAAAGCCCTTTTCTTGGTTGTAGTTTGTGCAGCACAGGTGAACATGTGGGAAAGCATTCAGATCCTCATCAACATCTCACAGAGGGAAACTGCAGCCTACTTTAAACATTCTGTACAGACTGAGACACTGCACATCGACCTGCAAATAACTTGAACTGAAGTCTGAGAAAAAATTGACGTTATATTTAGGGGGAGGAGTCTGTATGTGTGAAACTTGTGGAAAGCAGAACTTTGAAGCATCTTTGCTCTTACAGTCTGAAATCATTGCTCTAGAGCTGCAGAGATGGGACCATCCACTGTCTTTCTGGCCCTCCTCTGGGTTTCTGGTAGGACTTCTGTTCTTATCAGTTTTATTGACAAAACATATACAAAATAACAATTAGAATTGTATGTTTACCAAATTACCAATATTGCAGCCGAATATGATAAGGAAGTGTTATTACATGGTGGTGGTTTGTTGCTGTAGTGGGAGATTGGGAGTGGTGGTTTGATGCTATAGTGGAGATTGGGAGTGGTGGTTTGATGCT
>JAINUG010000540.1:90000-150000 GCA_029706075.1 Aldrovandia affinis
TGAAATGCAAACCAGTGGAATGCAGGCAAACTGTTTTACCGTCTGTCACGCAAAGGCAGCAGCTTCATTGTTTTATTGCTAAATAAATTCAGATTTTGTTCAAATATGATTCAAAATCAAATACATGTTCAAATATGTTCATAATGCACCTTGCACCATAACAGAGCCAGCAGAACCCTTCACCGTGGGAAACAAGCACTTGGGCCTCTAGGCTACTTGTCTTAAATGTATGGCTATGTATCTCTTAAAACTGATACAGAAAATCTGGAAGAGAGTCAGTGTAGTAATCCATACAGGGGTCATTAGAGGCAGATATGTCCACTGGTCTCTAGCCATGTAAATGCACTGTTGTAAGTCGCTTTGGATAAAAGTGTCTGCTAAATACCAGAGTAATCAATGTGCTACATATGAGAAAACATAAAGAAGACAGAATAATAAATACAAAGAAACACAAAGAAACACCATGATACCACCATGGCTCGGTGATATTACAGTTTTTTTCAACTGCTAACATGCTTTGGTCAAAACTGAAGTCACATTTTCAAAACTCTTCACACAGTCAGCGAACCAGAAGTCTATGTGGACCAAACAATTAGTCATTTTTCATTGTTTCCAAAATCCATGAACTCTTTTCTCATTCATACTCCACCACCCGCAAAACACTATATATTTGCAGCACATTTTTCAAATGCTAACACACTGTTTTCAAAACTGTTAGAAACGCATTCAAAACAGAATTACGTCACAATGTGTGCAGCACTGTCCAATGATGGTTTGCTGTTACACAAACCACTCATTGGCCCCTACAATACAGAGAGGCTCATTTCTTTTCTGGATGACCTGCATAATCGACTTGTGCCAGCGGAGGAGAGAGGGGCAGGAAACTCCCCTACCTTCATTGTTGTGTGGGATAATGTGGCATTCCACCACTCTGCTGCAGTCACAGACTGGTTTGCTGCACATCCCAGGATGTTAGTACTATTCCTGCCTCCATACTCCCCCTTTCTAAACCCCATAGAAGAGTTTTTCTCTGCGTGGAGGTGGAAGGTGTATGACCACCGTCCACATGACCAGATGTCCTTACTGGATGCCATGAATGTGGGGTGTGGAGACATTTATCCTAAAGACTGCCAGGGTTGGATTAGACATTCCAAAAGATACTTTCCAAGATGCATCGTCAGAGAAGACATAAGATGTGATGTTGATGAGAACTTGTGGCCAAATGCAGGAGAGAGGGAGAACTAGAACCTCACAGTACTGTACAGTATGAGTGATTATACTATACATGTTGTTTTTTTGTGATTATTATTGCAGCCCTGGAATTTCAGGAAATTGCTATTTTTTGTTTCAACGTTTTATTTTTCACAAGTAAATTACTATATGCAGAGATATAGAAAAAATAAACGATATTGAAGCAAATTTCTGCATTTCTAATTCATTCTTGTTACATATACTTTAGTACAGTCAATAAAGTGAAAAGGTGTTATTCTTATTCTATAATGAAATACTGATTTATGTGAAAAATCATTCAAACTTCAAGGATAAAAGTTCATAATTTATGTAATGCTCCCTGTTGTTAGTGTTTTTAGGTCAGTGTGTTATGAGTGACAATGTATGCTTTAATCACTGCATCAATTAAAGGTATTTAGATCATTGTTACATCTTATTTCACCGTGACAACTGCAAAACATTAAATGATACATTTGGGAGAGAAGTGACAATACTTTGCACCAGCTTCTGTAGTGTGACACGCCAGAGGGGAACTGAGCAGCAGAACACTGGGAGTGGAGCTGACGGTTTACCAGCCGGATGTTTATCATTTCTCCCTCCCAGACACGGGGAGGAGAGAGAGAGCTGGCTAAATTACATAAATAACAAGAAGATCTCCGGCCGTCCCACTCGCGGGTTCCGCTCACAAACAACAAATTAACACACTGGTGAAGGACACCTCTTTTCCATCTCCAGCGTTAACACACTGGTGAAGGACACCTCTTTTTCCATCTCCAGCATTAACACACTGGTGACTGCCTGTGCCCTCAGGAATCACTCAATGTACCAGGGGAAAAGACATCAAATCACATAGATATGAATCAAATAAAAAATGTAATCAAAAATAATGTTCACACTTATCTAGTCTGGAGATGCTTTTCAGGCATATAAATGAATATATTTATATTCAATGGCCGCTCACGTCCTGACTGGTGTTCAGCTGAAATGATACATAAGAACATAACAATACATAATGAGGAGAACGGGCCGCTCAGCCCATCTAGGCTCGTCATGTCCTAATCTAAAGAGTATCTAGTACTACATCTAGCCTGGACTTGAATACCCCAAGTGTTTCTGCCAATAGCCCAAGTGTTTCTGTTCATACCTGGGTCCATACATCTATCAATGTCCACTTGTAAATCCTGCTCCCATTTCTATCTAACACTATTTGTATTAGCTACATAACCCTCCAAGAGTATTTTGTAGGTTTTTGAAGTGCATTTGGTTATTTTTTCAGAGTTATTAAGTAGTAGATCAATTTTCAAGGGTCTGGGCTCATCCAAAGATCCTTGTTTCAATTTCACACAATGCCGCAATTGAAAGTATCTAAATAAGTGACTAGATGGGATACCATGTTTCGTCTGTAATAAGGTCATTCTTTTTCAATTGTTCCAATTTCTCAACAATTGGAAGGTATTTCAGTTTATAAGCATCCTCACCTTTACTAGGGATGTAAATAGTTAAATATTGTAAGAACTATTTCCATTTCAGTTGTTCTTGTCATGTTAAATAATTGAATGTAGAAATTGGCATAATTTCTGTTTTAGACCAATTTACTTTATATCCTTTATAAATGTATTTTTCCGATTTTATCCAGTTATTCTATTCTTCTTAAATATTTTATTATTGCTGTTGACAATAATAACAATTCTAATAATAAGATCAAGATTAAGAATGTGTCTTATTATTATTAGTTTAATTATCATTTTTATTTTTGTAACAGAAAATGAAATTATGCTTTTGAAGGAAAAATCACGTTTCAAGAAGACGGACATACATTATATCCATGTTCAGCCATCTATAGAAATCCTTTTAAATAGTCCGTGCACTGCCCTTTTTAAAAGTACTCAAACATGAATGATAAGCTGGCTGCTGGAACAGCAGAAAGGCGTGCCGTAGTTTCATTAACTGCTCTGTCCCACTGTCACAGAACATTCTGTGTCTCGGGGCTCTGAAATCAGTGTACTTTTTTGCGTCCTCCAAGAACAGGACAGTAAACAGGACAGTGCTGTTTTACTGCCCTGTGGAAGTACAGGACAGTGGCACTGTTCTGTTTTGTGTGCTGCTGAAGTGCAGTGCAGTCTATGGTACACTAGGAAAGTACCGGAACAAAATGTAACATCGCAGTACAATCTCATTTATGACCCACTCTCCTCTGAGTTGCACATTTCAATAGGATTATTATACAAAACCAGATCCAGAACTGATCTCCTTCTTGTAGGCTGAGTAATAATCTGCACCGAAAAAACATTTAAGCACATCTGAACACTCACATTTACCCTGTCCTGACACTACTTCCCAATTGATAGAGGGGTAATTGAAGTTGGTGGTCTATAGCATACTCCTATATTAAGGTCCTTCTCATGATCTCCCAGTATTCTAATCCAGATGTCCTCACAAGGAATGAAGATTTTTGATTTTCTTTTGTGACATCATCATATGGAGATTAAATATTGAATATCACCTTATGGAGATTAAAAGTGTACTTACTGGAGAGCAGAATGGAGTCCAGGCCGGTCTGTCTCTTGAGGAGAAACGCAGAGTATTTATTGGCCGAAACAGGTCACGCCCACTCTACAGGACACACCCATTCTATGAAATGTGTGGTTTTTGTCTGTACAGAACAAATGTGTGGCCTGGTTCTGCTGTGAAAGGTGTTAACTTCTCTATAAAACTCCCACGGCTCATGGCTGCTGTTGGTGGAGTTGCTCTAATGCCATTTCCCTGCATTGATTTCCACAACAATGTGTTGTGTAGCTGTTTCACCCTGTGCTGGTCACTGCGCTATACGTCTTGAATAGGCCAACATCCAGATGTCTCGTTTTTTCACAATGCCTCCAGATATAAGAAAGGCATAAACTTAGCGGGGGGCTAGAGTGTTCCCTGACAAACAACAGGTACTCGGCGCAAGAGTGTAGGGTGTGAGAGGTCACGAGCAAACATCGATGAGATGATAGCCGTTTAAAATAAAAACAATGTGGTGTTTGCAATATGTCGCCCTGTATTTCAGTTGAATTAGACTAGTGGGTTAAACATAGCCTAGTGCTTGTCTAGCACAACTTCCACCAGAGAAGATGATCATGTCACCCCCTGGACTGTCAATAGGAGTGGAATTACTTAATATTAATAATATAACTCATATTTTCTCAGATCAGTAGATTGCTAAGAGAGTAGATGTTTTGCACTGCAGAATATTATATTACATTACAGGCATTTAGCAGGTGTGAGTGACTTACAGTTTACCCTTCTTTACATTCAATCCATCGTGGTATCCCAAGGGGCGGCATGGGGAAAATGGCTGCCTGCCCTTTTACCTCTTGTGAGCCACAAGAGCTGTCAGGACTACTGGCTCCCAGCAGCCTGCAGTCCCACACCTGACTACCAGCTGAAGCAAGTGAAGCAATTGGGACTGTGGGCAACTGACTGCAATTTGGGAAGGAAATAAAAGACGCGTCTTTTCCCAAGCAAATCGCAAAGTTCCGGAAGGGAAATGTGTGTTGAGTGAGACAGAGTTAGAGGATTGTTTTTAGATTGCTTTTTGGAATTGACTTGCCTTGCCTATGCCCTCTGAAAAGGTCCTTGAGTGTCACCCCACCCCCAGTGGCACTACATCATTTATAAAGCTGGATATTTTACTGAAGCAATTCAGGTTAAGCACCTTTGCTCAAGGGTACAATGGTAGTTTTCCACCAGGGAAACAAACCTGCAACCTCTTAGTTACTAGCCCAGTTCCCTAACCTATCACAACCGTAACATTTATTGTGTAAATGAGTAACCCTTTTCTAAGTACTGTATGTAAACAGTAAAACCAGTGGGGGCCTATTAAGAGTTACCTGAACTGTAGATGGCATTAAGTCTCACGTGTCCCATAATTACACAACAGTAACACTTCGGTATGGTACACCAGATCCTCAGCTACCATTGGGATGATTCTTGAGAGCTTTTACTCTATACTTTTACAGAAAGCACATCCTTAATGTCTTATAGAAACAATAACAACAATCAATGTACTGAGAGCATTGAGGTAATTTCCCTCAACATGCATGCACAAGTGTGTGTCATCTGTGTAAGAGTGAGAATGTACATTATGATGGCAGGTGATATTGACCAGTGAGAGCATATACAAAGGAAACAAGAGTGGCCCACTAATACTCCCCTGTGCAGTTCCACCTGTCATTTCTCCAATGATTGATATAAAATCTGAAAATTCTAGTACAAATTGGCACATTGCTTTGGTGGGTGCTAAGAGGTTACAGCAAGCACTAGTGGCTGTGAGTTAAACACACTCCCCAGCTGGCTTCTGACAGTCTATTAACACTGGATTATCTGTGACCAGTCTATTAACACTGGATTATCTGTCTGTGACCAGTCTATTAACACTGGATTATCTGTGACCAGTCTAATTAACACTGGAATTATCTGTTGACTAACCAGTCTACACATTAACACTGGATTATATAATCAATCAATCTTTATTATTTACAAACAGGTTGTCACATTATCTAAGGGATATCCTGACCAGTAATGATTATTAACACTGGATTATCTGTGATATAAGGGATCTATTAACACTGGGGATATCCTGCAGCCTAATTGTAATGATTATATTAACACTGTAATGATGAGCAAGAAAGACTGAATTTCACAATGTCTGAATCCACATAAATGTAATTAAAATACATGGTTCCATATTGTGATACAAAATTAATTTCAATACCATTGCAAATTGACTAACAGACAATGTCTACACAGACATGCCACCATATGAAGAGAAAACAAACAACACATTTGGATTATATAAGGGATATCCTGCAGCCTAACTGTAAGATAAGATAAGATAAGATCAACTTTATTTATCCCCATTGGGGAAATTCTGGGATATCACACAGCAAAGCTCCAATGATTATATAAGGACAAAACAGACAAATCACATGATTATTATTCATTGTTATTTTGATGTCATGGTTATGTTTTCGTGAAATGTAACGTCCAACGACCTAGAGAGGTCATTTGCTGTATTTGCTTTTTAGAATGATTTAAACTGTGTTATCGTGGCAACCAGGGAACATTGAATGGAAAGGAAATATTTGTAGTTATACTACGCCTCAAGGACTAGGTAAGTTAATATTTAATATAAAGCATAATGCACCTAATGTCCATCTCAGCTTTGGAACAGTTCTTCCATTTCCCCTGTTTTCTCCAGGTTTGATATGGCATCTTGTCATCTCCAATGTCTTTAAACCCTGGTAGAGTTGAGTAAGAGCTGCAATAGAAGCATGTCTGCTTTTATACACATCTAGAACTTCCTGGACACGTCCATGGACACAGCATCACTCACGTCCTGGAGAACCCAGAGACCGTAATAATAGATAACATGGTGTAGTTCATACAGTTACAGCACACTCAGTGCAAGTGTAATTTCATACAGAGTGCAGTGAGAACTCTCTAAGTCCACATACAGTTATAGCATATAGTGCATGTGTAATTTCAAAGACATGTAAGAGTTGGGAGGTTAATGAATTATATTATTACACAATATCAATCTGGTATTAATAGCAGCCGATGCTGAGAAAGCATTTTATCCGGTGGAATGGCCTTTTTTAGTTAAGATATTAGAACATTTTTACTTACCTCCTGAAATCTTCATACCATGATAAGAATATTAATATGAATCATAGGATGGCTCATGAGAAATGAATGTTATACACTGGATAAGTAATCTCATTATTAGTGATGAACTCATTTATTTGTCCAGATTTTAACAGTAAAATTAATTTGACACATTAATCATTTAAATACATTAAATCAGAAATATCATTTTTTTTAAACGATATGAAGTCATGAAAAGACTGATATAGATAAAATACATTTTCAATCACAAAACAATCTCAAAAATACAAGCAAACTTTATGATGCATTACATTATTTGATTAAATATTGTATCTAAGAATTGACAATAAAACAAAATACAGATAATGAAAAAAAGAGTATCTTCATATGCCCACATTAATAATGACTTTACAATCAAAATGATTAGAAAGAAAATAAAGAAAATGTATGCTGTAAACTTTAAATTCATATATAGAGTATTCATAAAGATGAGAAAATAAAAATAGAGATGAAGAAGATATTGCAGCTATGCAGGGCACCTCCAGAGTGGACTATGAGACTAAATACAACTTGTGTGACCAAATATGGAGTGGCTGGCCCTTGGGTTCCCCCTGCTGGGCAGCTGCTGTCAGTGCACTGATTCAGCTTGTCTCCATGAAGATATATATATATATATATATATGCCATTTAGCAGACACTTTTATCCAAAGCGACTTACAGTAGTCAGTAGTGAATGCATACATTTTTCAGTACATGTGGCCCCAGTGGGAATTGAACCCACAACCTAAGCGTTGCCAATGCCATGCTCTACCAACTGTGGTGAAACAGATCCACAAGATGGAGATAAGTCTCCATGGAGATATTGCTGATTGGGCAGGTCTCCATTGAGACTACGCTGATTCAGGTGGTCTGCATGGAGATCACAGTGTGAAAAGTTGATTTTTGCACCATTTTTAGATTCACTGAACAGATAAAATGCTTTAAATGCTTCAAGCCTTTCAATGGTCACAGGCAGTGATTATACTCTACTGATGCACGTTTCTAAAATCTAAGATAGCTGATGATGTAGCTTGGTAACATTTTGCCACATCAGGAAAAAAATATATATATATACAGACATACAAAGCACATTATTATAATTATTTTTCAGTGTCAACACATTTTCCCACAATGCTTTGCACAGTTGGCTACAATTAACTGATGATTACTGACTGAATTACTGATTACTGACTGAATTAGACTGAATTAGTGTACTGCACTGAAGTGTATGGCAGCTGTACATAACAGGCACTTATTTAAACAGTGAAGATCCTGGCTGATCAGAGGGAGAGAAGTGGGGTGGAACTTCTTCCTCATCAGGCGAACTGACATTCCTGTAGATAAAGCACAAACGAGGAAACATCACCCACATACGTATCACACAGTTCACCTTCTCATTCATGTAAAAGCAGAGCGTGGTCTCTCACTTGCTGGTGCTCTGCTCACATTGCATTTTATCCATTGAGTTACTTTCAAACTTTTAAATGAGAAAAGTTTTTTAAATCCATATACAATCATTTTATTTCTGTGATATTTTAGATGTTCTATTACCTTATTACATTTACACTTACCTTTTTAAGTTTGATCACATAAGTATCATTTTGATCTTGGTATTTATTTTTGTTGATCCACGTATCTAATTTTTTCTTCATCACCGTGGTCATAGGGCAACTTGTCTTTATCAGGAGTTTGAACCATGTGTCCACCATATTTTTGAGTGGTTTGGAAAACTGTTTAGGAAAAGTTTCAGCCTGATCGGATTCATATTTCCACTCTGAAAATTTTCGTGTTTTTTGTTGTTGTCCACCATAAATACGGGCAATGCACCCAGGATCGTCAGTTTGAAGGTGCCCTCAACATCATTCTTGCTTATGGTGTCAGTCACTAAATCCCTGAACTTTTGATATTTTGTACTGGAGAACTGGCGATGCAGCTCGTACGGCACATAAACCGCTGGAAGTTCACGGCCACAATTATCTTTTGCTTTCTTAATCAGGTTCATATTCAGAGGAGATGAGTTTGTTGCTACCTCATTCATAGCGATAGCTAATTTGCTATTCTGGTTCAAACTATAGCTTTCCATATACTGGACTTTGGAGGTTGGTGATCTCCATTGATGATTTTTCCAATATGATCTTTTCCTGTTAACTTTAGCCAATCTTTGTAGCGTGTCACTTTCCCAGTCTCCTGCTTAAGAATTTGTAATTGTTGTTGTTGAGTTCTGACTGGTGCAGCTCCCTCTGTCATGAACCAGTCCCCACCTCTGATTGCTTCAGTCCACTCTTTGCGTTTGATGAAAGGCTCCCATTGGCCCGGGTGTCTGAGAAGGGCGTCGGCCTCCTCATTTCGCAGGTGATCTGCTGCAGATGTGATCTCTTCTTCACTGGCTCCTGGCCTCATCCCTCGAGCCAAAGCGTGAAACAGGCAGCTCCTGCCTTCGCTGACTACGTTCACTGTCTGGTTGTTGATGAGCACATCATAATGGCCGTCTGGGTATTGGGCACTCTTAGGTCTGTAGATCAGACTCACAGTTTGACTGGCAGCTCTAGTGCTGGGGTTGAGCTCCTGCATTTTTGTAAGCTTGCCATGACTGTTCTGTTCCAAGATGACCACCTTCGTGCCAGTGGTTTCTGAAAGGACTCTGATATCGAGAATGGTACCAGCCGTCTTTGAATTCCTGATTTTCACAGCGTGTGACAGTGAGCGTGCATCTTCTGAAAGTTTAGAATTGAAGTCTCCTGGCATGTATGAAATGTATCTGTTGTTCTGACCAGCTCTGATTTTTTCCTCTGTTCTTTGACTCTTTAAACTAGTCCTTACATAATGCCCAATGAATCCATTTACTTTGCCTTGACCACGAGAAACAATGTGACTGGAGAGCTTCTGGTGGAACACCTCCACCATGGCATCTGCCAGTGAAGTGCTGATGGTGCTGATTATATCCTGCTTGAATTCTTTCAGCATCTCGGTGTCTGAAGCAGACAGCTCACCTGCCTTCACTTTCTCACTTAAACCTTGTTCTTTTTCAAGTTTAATTAGCTCTTTGTGAAAGTTTGAGAAAAATTTGCTGGAGAGTGTGCCCACTGCATACCAAGCTTCCGCTGCCAGTGCTGTCATGTGCGCCGCTTCGATAAGAGTCAGAATTCCCTGGGCTTTCCCTTTAGCTTCTGCTTCAACTCTGTCCATCACTGAGGAGATGGATGAGTTAAGCCTGTTCTGCCAGCTGAGGTCAGCATAGAATGGCTGTAGTGCAGTGTGACCTAACTCCTTGAAAATGTCCTGTAGTTCACTCTTTCTGATCTCGTCCTGCATGAGGTCATAAAACTGCTGTTTGTCCTCAAGGTGTGAGAGGATAATGGAGTCTACTAATGTACCCAAGGGCTCATTTTCCAGCTTTGATTTCACTTCATTAATGATTCTTGTTTTGATGGAATTTTTGAGGTACTTTAGTATCTGTTTCAATATTTCCCCTTCTGCCTTGTTTAATCCATAAATTATGGTTTCCTTTACCAAGCTCTTAACAGTGTGCTTTGCCATATTCTTCATATTAGTCTTCATAACCTTACTAAAGCCATCTTTAACCTGTCCTGAGAGAAACTTTGGCAACAATTTCAGCTCTTTACCAAATACCTTAATTAACATGTTAGAGGTTTTGAAGCCCTTTGCAATCAGCTTTCCAACTCCAAACCCAATGAGAGAGACGCCAATAGAAATGGCCTTTTCTATGGCCCATGATGTCCAGCTGAATTCTCCTGTTACCATGGCCTCTATGCCAGTGAGACAGTCCGATAATCCTTCAGTGATAAGCCCCAGGCCGACTTGTGCTAGCGTACCAAACGTTAATGCAGTTACCACTGCCCCTCCGACTATCTGTAAAACTCCAAGAAAGAACACCAGCAGCCCTTCCCATGAAAAATTAAGCTTCTCTTCCACAGAAAATGCATATTTTAGACCTTGATCGTAGAGATTGTAGGCTTCCATTTGGAGGTCCTCATCAGAATCTGGCACCAGGGAGGAAACCGGGTATGTTTAGGCTTTTGCGTCCCACTTTCCTTTTTCTATTTCCACCAGTTTTTTGATGGTGTCACTAATGTTTTTTCCAAAACATTTGAGCATGCTGTACTTGCTGTTTAACTGTATTTCAAGGCTGGTTGGGTTGCTGCTGGCAGAGTCAGCAGTGGATATCTTTACAAGCTGCAAACAAACTATGCATTCCTCACTAAGGTATTTCAGAGACTCAAGTGCCTTAGTCAGATCATCTCTGGCCTTGCTGAGGTAGTCCTTTTCCTGCAGTTTAATAGTGCAGTATGCATGGCTGTAGAAAGCTATGGCTGCCCAACTTTTATCTTGGTTCATGGCCTTTTCAAATAGCCTGGCGCTGATGTCCCATTGTTTTTTACCCATTGCAATATTCCCGAACTTGATGTAGTGGTAAATGCTAGAGGATGGGGAATTGTTACTTTGAGACTGAATCTTTGCTGATGACAGATCCGCTTTCAAACTCTCTTGCAATTCATTTATCTTCAACTGGTCAATTTCTTCCGATTTTGTTTGCAGCCAAATCCCCCAGAACTCGTTCATGATGGCGACGATAGCTCTTAGTTCATCTACATCCGTGTTCTTGTAAATGTCTTGGAGGGTTTTGCAGTACTCTGCAAACAGGTCCTCCCGCAGTTTAATCTCAAAGATGTCCTTCGTCATGTGCTCTACCTTTTCAACCGCAAGTCCATCCCTTCTGTCCTTAGCTGCCTCCAGAGAAGGCACTGTTCTGAGAGACTCCTGCAGGTGATCAGTGGATACGATCACCTGAGCAGATCCAGGTTTACCTTTGCGTGCGGTTCGGCCAAAAGCTTGGAGTTCCACTCTTGTGTTCTCAGAAAGGAAGGAGAGGATCACAAATAATCCTCCATTGTTGTTCACCTGTTTGGAGACTTTGATGTCTGTGCCACGCCCAGCGAGGTTTGTGGCAATAATTATGTTGCCAGGACACAGTTCTTTATCAATTTTGCTCAAACTGTCATTGTCACTGCGCGCATAGAGAATGATGTCACCATCAGGGACGCTGCTTTTCAGCTCTTCATAGATAAGTTTGGCTTTGTTGATAGTTTCACAGATCACCAGGGCTGCTCTCCCATCTCTGTATGAATTTGGGGAAATTTGAGCCATAACCACACGTTTTATTTCTGATGTCCACTCTCCAGTGGAGGTTTTCAAGATACCTTTGACCTCAAATAATTTATTCCTGTTGAATGACGGTATTTTGCAAGCAGAGAGATTTGGATACAGGTTCTGCAAAAACAAGAGGTCTGTTTTGCTCCCAAGTGTCCCTGTTGTTCCATATATTTTTCCACTGTACTTTTCAAAAAAGGAGACGTTGGAAACATAGTTTGTCACTGTTGAAATTGTGCTTATTTTGATTTGGTGCTTTATCTCAACAAACTGTTGCAGGCCGTCATCCCATTTCTTATTCAGTTCTACAATCCCAGTGGATCTAAAGTCCACAGGAGAGACATGGTCGTTTTCCACAACATATTCCCGTCCTTCCTTCAGCCTCAGGGCCAGAAAGGCATTCTGAACCCATGTTGACACTTTCTTCTCCACCAGATTTCTCAGGAATCCAGGAATACTGATTTTGTCTTTATTGTTTTGACATGGGGTGTACTGCATCTTCTCTGAGACTAATTCTGCAATGGGGGTGATGAGAATTTCTTCTGAATCATACAGAGGACAACACATACCATCCTCCAACACAAGAAATGTTAGGTCTTGAATGTCCTGGTTGTTATTTAGGCCGCGCTTTCGAAGAGAAAGCAATCCCTTGTCATCTAAAGTGTAAATGGTAAAGCTGTAGAGGAGGTATTGCTCAATTTTTTGGAAAAAATCTACCACATCGTCCTCACTCACAGTTTTCAGTTTCCTAAAGAGTTCCTCTTTTTCAATTGTGCAGAAATCCTCTGTAAATCCTTTCTGGACAATGTTGCATTCTTCAGCAATTTGTAAAATGTCCGTCGGGTCCCTAATTTCAGTCCCCTCAGTGTTAATTGAGTCAAATATGGCCTTGAAGAATGAAGCAGGTGGACCACGTACAAACGTCTGGTGTCCTGTGGACAGGAATCCATACTGGCTCACGCTGCTCCAGATCATGGCCAGAATAATGTTCAGGTGCTGCATGGAGACCATGGGGCTGGACAGGTAGGTGAGCTGAACTCCCTGGTCCAGTAGCAGTGAGTCCACTTCGTCGATTATGATGCACTGATAGCCACGATCAGGCCTTACGTCCTTCATCTCGAACGTCTGTCGAAGATGATCTGCAGCGAAGGTCTCAATAGTTCCATAGACTACGTCCTTCTGGTAGCATGCTTTTCTATCTCCATCCTCTGTTTTATTGGTGTTTGTGTCCACCGTGATGCCAAAGTATTTGTAGAAGTTGACCCATTCTTCTGCATCCCTTTGACATAACACAGAAGAGCTGGACACCACATCTACTTTTTCGCCCCTGAGTGCACGCAGCACTGCAAACATTGCGATGACACAAGACTTCCCTTCCCCAGTGCCCATCTCCAGGAGCTTTCCAGTGTTGGACAAGGCTAAGAAGCACCAACTTATCATTTGAGTGGCTCTGGGCCACCACTTCCCCTCAGACTTGCACTTGTGTACAGCGTTGCATAAGACTGCCAGGATCTCCTGCAGGTCTTCTGTGTCCGTGCTGTGACTCAGAGTCCTAGCTCTCTGCACATCTGTGTGCTTTTGAATTTCACCTGTTTCAATCCAGTCTGTAATCTTTTTCACTATACTGTATGATTTATCCAGTGTTTCTTCATCAATGTCTTTCTTCTCCCTTATTTCATTAAAAAGAGTGCCAATACTTTTTTCTTTCTCATTTCGGAAGCTCTTTTCTAAATGCAAAATCAGATTCTTGGTTCTACGTGAATCTGAGAGCTGAAGGAGAGACTGGTTGTTCTCATCTGCCCACTCTGACCGCACTTGATATGTTGTCATCAAATGTAAAATCTTCATGATGGAAATGCAGCCTTCATCATGATGATGGTCAGTCAATGTTCCAAGGAGGATTAAGGCTTCTACTGGTGACCAAAGGCACTTTTCCACAAGAATTGAAACCATCTGGAAAAGTTCATTTTTTGTTGTTGATGCCTGGAGTCGCACTGCACAGGCGGATAACATCTCAAAACACCATTTCCCTGCAGAAGATGCCATGTTTTTCTCAGTTTCCATTTCTGCAGTAACTGCTTTCAGGAGAGTCTCAAAAAAGCTAAGAGCAAAGACCTCCTGAGAAGACAGTTCCTTTCCGCTGAGTTTTTGTGAAATGGTCACAATTGTAATGTCGGGGTCTTTGTTGTTGTTCATGTTTGTGTGGAGCCCCTGAAAAAGGGCCTTAGTAAACCTGTGCCTCAGTTCCATTTCTTCAAGAGAAACTTTACCCATGAGGCTTTGCAAGACCTCCACAGCAAAGGCCAAGGCATCCCTATCCTTGAACCTTGAAAGTTCCAGATTATGGCCAGCACTGAGACATCTTGTTTCAATGATGAATCCACGACTAAGCGGAGAGTTTCCTGTCTCCATCAGTTCTAAGCCATATTGAACGTAATCAGTGACAAAGTCTTCAATGGTACCATACACAATGTCTACTCCATAGACATCCCTATATGATGCATTTGTTTTCTTCATGTTTGTGTTGACTGAAACACCAAGATGCTTGTAGAAGTCAGACCACTCCTTAATATGCTCTTCTGATTGAGTGTCAGAGTGCAGCACAATGTCCAGTTTGTTTCCCATGCAGACTTGTATGGCAGCAAACATGGCTGTGACACATGGATCTTCTTCAAAACCAACCAGTTCCAGCGGTCCACTCTTCTTAGTCAACACTAACGCACACCAGCGCAGCATCTGGTTTATGGTTGGCCACCAGCGTTTTGTGTGGAAAACTGCTTTGCAGAGCTCAGACAGGATTTCTTGGATGTTGTCTGTGTCCATTGTTACATGTTTAAAGTAACGTTTTACAAATGGTGAATCTTTTGGGGCATTTCCTGAATATTGTAGAACGTGGCTGGTAATGTCTTGTATTGTTTTTATCACAGAGTCATCCAAATTCCGGCACAGCTTTAATTCTGCTAGAGCTGCAACAAGACTGCTCTCATCTTGCTTTCTGAGAGTTTTTTGGAATCTCTCAGGGCCAACAGAGTCAAGAGCCTGGACGAGAAAACGCCCAGCGTCATCTGTCCACACTGGAGATATGTCATACACTCGTACCAAAGTGAGGACTTTACTTACTGACACATCCTCTGCATATTTCTCCCACAGTGCTTTGAGGAGAGTCACTGTCTCTGTGGAGGTCCACTGGTTCGTTTGCACCAGTCTGAGGAGGTTCTCAGTGCATTCTGAGTGGGTGTCCTTGCCACTGAGATGTGTGAGTGTGGATAAGAGGATTTTGAAGCACTCGACCTCCATCTTTAAAATGAAAACAGAGGCTCTTTCAACTACATTCTGTAGTGATAATGTGAGAGTGCCAAGGAATTCTACAAGAAAGAGATTCTCAGCAGAAAGCTCATCCTCAGCCCATTGTTTGGCTATGTGGACGGCGTCAGTGCCAGAGTCATCGTGCTCATTGATAAAGTGCATGAGGTTCAAATACAGGGCTTGAGTCAGCAGCAAACTCTCAAATACATTGCTTGCTGATTGGCTGATAGTCTCCACCAGGGACTGCACATGATTGGAGATGCTTTGCAGGGAAAGCCCCTCAGATTTGTCCAGACTCAGGAGACAGAGCTCTGTGGTGAGCACCTGTGTGTGCTGCAATGTGCTGAAGGATGGAGGAGTGGTTATCCACTCATCAAACAGAAGCTTGTCCAGGGCTGACAGGATCTCACCCAGCTGATCAGCTGCCAGCTGACTGAGCCTGAAGTCTGGAACTGGTATATGGCATTTTGAGGAGAGGATTTCTAGGAGCTCATCTCTGTCATGGTCTGATTCACCTGTCTTCTCAAACTCATCCAGATGGCTTATAAACACATCTCGTCTTGACTCTCGTATTTCTAACATCCTTACATCATGCTCCTCTTGTCTTGTTGGTTTGCTTTGTGACGATCCCATTTTATACAAATTCTTCAGCAGCGAGTAGCAGCAGCAGCAAGTGGTGATTGTTATGTGCAATGTGTTTTTACTGAAAGACATAAAAACATTTAAATTGAATGAGTTTATTTATTTTATAACATAACTCAAATGATTTATATTTTAGGTTAACTTTAGGTTTTGGTAGCTAGTTAGCTACTAATGGTTGTCTCATGTGATGGTAGCTAGCAGGCTAATTAGCTAGTATTTAGCAAAGCTGAGTAACGTTAATTATTTAGCTAGTGATTTTCCATTCAGGAAGTACAGTACTGCGGCGCTTTACTTTTTGTGCTGCTGAAGTGCAGTACAGTCTACAGCCCACTAGGGGAGTACCAGGACAGTCAGGATAAGGAGTACCAGAACAGAAGTTTATCAGTTTAATGTGTACCAGGACAGTCAGGGAAGTACTTTAACAGAAGATTATTGGTTTCAGTTATGACAAGAGCAATGATGTACGTGATTCAAATCCTCTGAGTTGAAATGTAATTGGCAATGGTATAATGTTGATAATGTAACAAAAGCTTGCCTATCGTGGCGGTGGCTAGCGGCAGTGGATGCCGCCATCTTAGAGCCAGCATCACTCTGTTCCATTCACGTGTGAGAACTCCGTAGTGCTCAATGAATCTTTTACTGTTTTGTCCATCTATGATTAGGTCATGTTTCCAGTCATCTGGTATTTCTCCAGTGATTATGGATTACATAAAAATATCTGTCAATGGTTTATATATAATTTCCCCAGGTTCTTTGAGTACTCTGGGATATATGCCATCAGGGCTTGCTGCCTTATTTGTCTTAAGTTTTTGTCGCTTTTGTAGTACTTCTACACCCCTTATCTCAAAGTCCTCCAAAATATTCTGTACCTTGGTTATACATTTAGGCATATTTATAACCTCTTCTCTAGTAAAGCTCTCAAAAAAGTAACTGTTTAGTGTTTTAGCAATATCCTTATTATTATAAACCTTCCTTATTCTTAATGCACTTAACCACATCATTAACTTTCCTTTTTCTACTATAATAATGAAAAAACTTGACAAAAAATATATAAAATAACTGCACTGTGGTCACTTGCCCCTAGTGGTTCTCCTACCTCTGCGCTGCAAATTCTATCAGGATTGTTACACAAAACCAGATCCAGTATTGATTCCCATCTCGTAGGCTGAGTAACAGACTGTACCAAAAAGCAGTCATTGACCACATTTAAAAGCTCCTCTTTACATTTACCCTGACCTGTAACTACCTCTCAATTAATCGAGGGGTAATTGAAGTTGCCCATTATTATCGTTTCTCCTTCAGCACAGGTTTGTTTTATGTTACCAAAGAGCATACTATTTATGTTTCTGTCTGAAGCTGGAGGTCTATAGCATACTCGTATATTAAGGCCCTTCTCACGATCTCCCAATAATCGAATCCAGATGTCCTCACAAGGAACAAATGAGGTATATACCTGGAATTTCCTCCACATTAAGATCATCTTTCACATAAAGAGCCACCCCCCCTCCTCTTTTATTAGTTCTATCCTTCCTGAACATTTTTTACATTATATTCATAATCCCAACAATGTCATAACCCCCATTCAACAAGACAGCCTCCAGTTCTAAAAATGTTTTTTTTAATGCTTCTTGCATTTAAACACTTGAACTTCAGAGCCTTACTTACACTTACGTTGTCCTTCCTCTCCACACATAACTGCATGCTAACTCTATAAAGAATGTACTAACTAGTTCCTGGAACTCTACAAATTCTGCAGGGCATTCGAGACCAGCAAGTTGGGCTTCGAGATCAAGAATCTTGCTCTCGAGATGCTTCACAAGCTGGCGATGGTTGCAGACGAGACCCTCCTTGAAGTCTCCTTCCAGAAACGCAATCATCCTGCAACACTCACACTACACTGCCAATGGCCACAATTTCACCCATAAGTATTTGTCTATTGCTCTCCCTGCACTGAATGAATTACTGCCAAAACAGAGACACCAAGTCAATAAAAATACTACAAGCACCGAGGTGGTTCCAAACAGTCAGGTGCAGAAATGACAAAATCATAACAACACCCCTCTTAAAGCTAAAACTTACGTAGTTAATCACTCCTAAACAAAATCCTTACAGATAGCCTAACAACAATATTAAGATCGTGCTATTTGATTTCACATCAAACTTCTTTACAATTCCCAGTAATTAAAATGAGTTAGTAGTTATTATACACCCACAACAGAATCATATCCCAAAAACAGTAAATACGTAATATGAAACACTAATGTAACTTTGCATAACTTTGCAACACAATTCTATCTCGGAGGTCTATGGAGAGTTCCTAGGACTTCATGGCTTGGTTTTTACTCTGAAATGCACTGTGAACTGTGGGACCTTATATAGACAGGTGTGTGCCTTTCTAAAGCATGTACAATCAATTGAATTTGCCACAGGTGGACTACAATCAAGTTCTAGAGACATCTCAAGGATGATCAAAGGGAACAGGATGCATCTGAGCTCAATTTTGACTGTCATAGCAAAGGGTCTGAATACTTATGTAAATGTGATATCAGTATTGTGTGTAGATTGATGAGGAAAAAAAAATATATAATCCATTTTAGAATAAGGCTGTAACATAACAAAATGTGGAAAAAGTGAAGGGGTCTGAATACTTTCCGTATGCACTGTATATACACTCAGTGGCCACTTTATTAGGTACACCTGTACACCTGCTCGTTAATGCAATTATCTAATCAGCCAATCATGTGGCAGCAACTCAATGCATAAGAGCATGCAGACATGGTCAAGATGTTCAGTTGTTGTTCAGACCAAAAATCAGAATGGGGAAGAAATGTGATCTAAGTGACAGAGAATGGTGCAAAAAACCAAAAACATCCAGTGAGTGGCAATTCTGTGGGCGAAAACGCCTTGTTAATGAGAGAGGTCAGAAGAGAATGGCCAGACTGGTTCAAGCTGACAGGAAGGCGACAGTAACTCAAATAACCATGCATTACAACAGTGGTATGCAGAAGAGCATCTCTGAATGCACAACACGTCGAACCTTGAAGTGGATGGGCTATAGCAGCAGAAGACTGCTTTCCCAGTGTTACAGGTATGATACGCAGACGCCTGCAATGATGTCTATTGCTGTATTACTGCACTGATCTTGTGCGCTAACTATGATTGTTCTTACCTTGTATTAATGCACATCTTGTAAGTCGCTCTGGATAAGAGCGTCTGCTAAATGCTTAAAATGTAATATAAATGTAAAATGTAAGACCACACCGGGTTCTACTCCTGTCACCTAAGAACAGGAAAGTGAGGCTACAGTGGGCACAGGCTCACCAAAACTGGACAGTTGAAGATTGGAAAAACATTGCCTGGTCTGACGAATCTCGATTTCTGCTGCAACACGCAGATGGTAGGGTCAGAATTTGGCGTAAACCACATGAATCCATGCATCCATCCTGCCTTGTGTCAACAGTTCAGGCTGGTGGTGGTGGTGTAATGGTGTGGGGAATGTTTTCTTGGCAAACATTAGGTCCCTTAAACCAATTGAGCATTGTTTAAATGCCACAGCCTACCTGAGTCTTGTTGCTGACCATGTGCATCCCTTTATGGTCACAGTCTACCCATCTTCTAATGGCTATTTCCAGCAGGATAATGCGCCATGTCACAAAGCACACGTCATCTCAAGCTGGTTCCACGAACATGACAATGAGTTCAGTGTACTCCAATGGCCTCCACAGTCACCAGATGTCAGTCCAATAGAGCACCTTTGGGATGTGGTGGAACGGGAGATTCGCAACATGAATGTGCAGCTGACAAATCTGCAGCAACTGCGTGATGCTATCATGTCAACATGGACCAGAATCTCTGAGGAATGTTTCCAGCACCTTGTTGAATCCATGCCACAAAGAATTCAGGCTGTTCTGGGGGCAAAGGGGGGTCCTACCCAGTACTAGAAAGGTGTACCTAATAAAGTGTCCACTGACTGTGTATATATATATATATATATATATATATATACATACTGTATATATATACACACAGTGGGTATAAATATTATTCACCCCCTTTGGCTTTTGTCACATTTTATTTTCTTACTTTATTGAATGAAAATGGATTTAATTGGAATGTCTCAACACAAAATACTATATGTCAAATATAAAAAGAACTCTAAAGCTTTTTCTTAATTCATTACAAATAAAAAATAGACAATAATTAATTCCATAAATATTCACCCCCTTTGCTTAGACACACCTAAATAAACTCCACCTGTGTACAATTAAGGTGTTTTAAATGATTTAAAATAAAATGTACGTATATCACACAAAGACAATTTTATGTTAGTCTCGGAGCTCACACATCAGATATACGACATGGCTTTTGGGGTTGCACAAGGAAGCTGTCTTGGCCCTCTGCTCTTTTCATTGTACATGTTACCGTTAGGTCACATAATTAGAGATCATAACGTCAACTTTCACAGTTACGCTGATGACACACAACTATACATCGCAATGGAGCCAAATGACTCAGTTGCTTTGTGCTCCTTGACTGCCTGTCTGTCTGCCGTAGAACAATGGATGAGTAAAAACTTTTTAAAACTTAATGAGGACAAAACTGAAGTTTTATTACTTGGCCCAAAAAACAAAAGGGAAGTCGTTTTTAATAACTTGCGGAGCAATACGCTGCCTAGTTCTCTGGGGAAATTGACTTCTTGGATCAAACCTGAAGTCACAAGTCTTGGTGTTGTCATAGACTTTCAAGTCCCAAATCAACAAGGTGACGAAAACATCATTTTTCCATCTTAAAAATATAGCAAAAGTTTGACCATTTATTAAACAACAAGATGCTGAAAAATTGATTCACGCCTTTGTTTCGTCAAGGTTGGACTATTGCAACTCTGTCTATTCTGGTTGCCCAAAAAACGCTTTAAGGAGCCTCCAGCTCGTTCAAAATGCAGCAGCCAGAATCCTCACTAGAACGAGACGCACTGAGCACATTACCCCTATTTTATTTACTCTGCATTGGCTTCCTATTGAGGCTAGAATTTATTTTAAAATTGTATTTTTAACTTTTAAAGCCCTACACGGACTGGCGCCGGGGTATTTGTCCGATGCGCTTCGGCCATATATTCCGGCGCGTGCCCTCCGGTCGCAGGATGCGGGGTTATTAGTTGTCCCGCCCGTGGCCAAAAAAACGGTTGGAGGTAGGCCCGCAGGGGTGTCAAACTCATTCCATCGAGGGCCGAGTGTGTGCAGGTTTTTGTTGCAACCAATGCACTACTCCAGGTGATTTCAATAATTAGGTCCCTCCTTAGTTGTAGAAGTGAGCTAATTAGTGAAATCACCTGGTGTAATGCATTGGTTGCAACAAAAACCTGCATACACTCGGCCCTCGATGGAATGAGTTTGACACCTGTGAGGTAGGGCATTCTATTTTAGAGCTCCTTTTCTATGGAATAGCCTGTCACGTCTCGTGTTCGTGTTTCCCCTAACTAAGCGTTTGTAGTTTGTTCCATGTTTTCCTAGCTGTCTGGTCCGTGTTTTTACTTTCGCTTACCTGTTCCAGTCTCGTCAGTGTATTATCTGTTTCACCTGTTTCTCGTTATGTCTGATGTGGTTAGCTGTTCTTTTCCTATGTTCATTTCCTGATTGTCTCGTTATTGTATTATCGTTTCCACTTAATTCCTCATGTGTCTGATTGCAGTCAGCTGCATTCATTTTTATTCCTGATTGTTTCTTGTTAGGTCTAAATGTATTTAAGCTGTGTGTTTTCCCATGTTCGTTGCCAGATTGTCTTGTGCTTTGCGTATGCTTACACTACTCTCCAGCGTTATCGCTGTTTCCCTGCGTTTTGTTTCATCGTGTTTGTGTTCATGCTTGTGCTCCAGTGTTCGTCAGTACCCCAGTCTCGTTCCCGCTCCTCACTGTGTTCCCTGGACTGCCTTCTCGTTTTCGACCTTCGCCTGCCCACTGACTACGCCTTGCCTGCCCCTGATACCCCTGAAGCCCGCAACGAACTCTGCCTGTCCCCGACCAGTCTTTGGATTCCTGCATTGCCCTGATTACTCCTGCCTGACCATTGCCTGTTTTCAAAATAAAAGAAGTTTTTGCATTTCTGGGTCCGCGCCTGGTTTTCTGGTACCAGTCTTGACATAGCCTCCCCATTTCTATTAGGGAGGCTGATTCCACTAATGTTTTTAAATCCAGACTCAAAACATACTTATTCACTAAATTTTGTTTGGCGTACATATGCGCACGCACACACATACACAGTTTTTCAAATTATATTAATTTGAATAAAATTTTAGTTTTGCTATGTTTTCAGTTTTTCTTTTCTTTTGCTTTTCTGTTAAGCACTTTGAGATCGCTCTGCGATGGTTATTATTAAATACACCGGCCTGTGAGAGGTCCCACAGTTGGTTAATACATTTTGAAACAAGAGCTATCTCATAAAGACCAAAGAACATTCAAAGCAAACCTGAGAAAATGTTATTCAAAAGCACCAATCAGGTGAAGGATATAAAAGATTTCAAAGACTTTGAATAAAACCCATTTTTAGTCCATCGTAAAGAAATGGAGAGAATATGGCACAACTGTGAATTTGCCTAGAATAGGCCATCCTCCAAAACGGAGCATCTGTGCGGGTGGACACCAAAACGCCTATAGCAACTCTAATTGAGTTACAGTCTTCTATGGTGGAGATGCAAGAATCTCTCCATGGGACAACAAGCCCGGGTGCTTTACAAATCTGCGCTTTATGGGAGGGTGGAAAATATAAAACCATTGTTGAAGAAAACACATGAAATATTATAGTTTGCCAGAAGGCATGTGGGAGACTGTCAAACTAAATGGAGGAAGATTCTATGGTCTGATGAGAACAAGATTGAACTCTTTGACCTCAACGTTAGGCGCCATGTTTGGCGCAAGCCTAACATTGCGCATCATCCCAAGAACACTATCCCTATTGTGAAACATAGTGGTGGGAGCCTAAAGCTATGGGGATGGGTTTCTGCTTCAGGGACTGGAAAACTTCTCAAAATAAAGGGCAAAATGGATGGAACATGATATAATATAATAATATACGCCATTTAGCAGAAGATATAAACTAATCTTTGAGGAAAACCTGCTGCAGTCTGCAAGACACCTGGGACTTGGGAGAAGACTTATATTCCCACAGGACAATGACCCAAAGCATACAGTGAAAGCCACATTGTTCTGTCCTGGAGTGGCCCAGTCAAAGCCCATTGTGAATCTGTGGAAATATTAAAAAATTGCTGTTCACCAACGGTCCCCATCCAACCTGATGAAGCTCAAGCAATTTTGTAAAGAAGAATGGGTGAAAATTGCAGTGTCCAGATGTGCAAAGCTGGTAAAGACTTACTCAAATAGACTCACAGCTGTAGTTGCAGCTAAAGGTGCTTCTACCAAGTATTAAGTCAAAGGGGGTTAAATACTTATGTAATCAATTATTGTATTATTTTCTATGTAATTAATTAAGAAAAAGCTTCTTTTTTTTATGATATAGAGTATTTTGTGTTGATCAGTGGCAAGAAACCCCAATGAAATCCATTTTTATGTCTTGAAGTAAGAAAATAAAATGTGAACAATGCCAATGCATTTAATATACCCACTGTATATATATATATACACTACCGGTCAAAAGTTTTAGAACACCCCCATTTTCCAGTTTTTATTGAAATTTAAGCAGTTCAAATCCAGTGAATAACCTGAAATGGTACAAAGGTAAGCGGTAAACTGCCAGAGGTTAAAAAAAAGTTCAGGTTACCAAAAACTGAAATATATATATATATATTTATTAGGGCTGTCAATCGATAAAAAAATGTAATCGAATTAATTACATGATATGCTGATTAATTAATCAAATTAATCGCAAATATTCGCATATATCAATATTTGCTGGGAAAAGCCCCCAAATTAAGATATTTCAATTCAAAGACATTACATAATTGTGGCGGACGAGTAAAGCATTGAATAGACATTACAAAATGTGGCTTTAGAAGTCAATATATTGTTTTATTTACATATCTTCAGAGGTTTCCATAAATACATGTGTTGTTTTTTTTTAAATTGAACATAAGCCGCATCAGAGGACGCAATTTGAAACTCTTCCATTAATCCCTTGTCTTCTACCATAGCAATTGGCCTGCAGTCCACAGCAATCCATTTTGCAATCGAGTTTGTCAATCTGTCTGAGGTAGACGTACTAATTTTGTGATGCCTGCTCTCGGTAAGTGTGGTTTGGCGAGGCGCGTTGCCCGTAGTAACAGCTGGGGCTGGGCTGGCTGCAGAACTCGCAAAAACATGCTTTGCATTGAGGTGATACTTCAAGCTTGAATTGCTCCAATGGTACGAAAATTACTTCTTGCAGAGAATGCATATGATTGTGTTCCTACCAACGGTTCCATCTGGGCGTTTTTTTGTAGGTACATTTTCCATTCAGAGGGCCAAGCAGAGTTGTGTCATCTGCTTCCATCATGTTCGCAGCCAGGCAATGACGCACCGACCGCCAATTGACCCTTCGCTAAACCACGCCCCCATTAGTTATTGTTGCTAAGTCCGTCAAGCTTTCGGAGCCAGCATGGCGCTCGCACTGTCGCTAACTGCACTTCCTGGAGAAATATTGTCACATTTTTGGAAAATAGAAAAAGCGATTTCAGATAGAAGCAGACAGAAGGGTCTACAATATGCTTTCGAAGGTTATATTCAAGATATCACACTGACTCAGCAACAATTAAAAAACGTTAAAAAATTAAGATAAAAGCGAAAGCCTACAGATCAGAGTAAAAGTGAACCACCGCATCACCTGGCGATTGAGACAGAGGACAACGACATTAAGGAGCAACACTGTTCCTGTAAAGCTGGGTAGGTCTCTATTCACTATTACAATCATTAAAAAGCAAAAGCAGTAGGCCTATATAACGTTACATTCAGTAGTAAGTTAGCTAGCATTAGCTAACTAACGTAACATTAGTAGCCTATAGTGTGCTGTAACGACATTACTCTGGTTAGCTCCACAGGTAGCTCCATACCCTGGACCTCTGTAAAGCAAAAAATATCAGCAGTGTGTCAGCCCAGTCCTCCACAAGATTTGGGGACTCGGGACTGGGCTTCCCATTGACAAAGTGCTGAAATAGTAATGAAAAAATAGTATTACATTTTGACATCAAGGTAACGTTACCCACAGGTTTTTTAGAGCTTGACTGTAACATCTTAACGTTAGCAAGCTGGCTGGATCACGAATAACGAAGCTAACATTTAGTCTAACTTTACCAACGTTGCAACCCGGAGCTGTATATCCAGACCGTAGCCACGTTAGCTTAGCTGGCTAATACTTTTCAGGATTTGATTTTGGTGTTGGAAAGGGAAAAAAATGTATATCTCCTTCCAACCTCTCTGGGTAACGAGTGTCACTGTTACACGTGCCCCAGGCACAACGTTTAACCATAATTTGCTAAAAATCCGCAAAACCAGCTCGAAAATGAAGAAAATCTCTAATTTTTACATCAAAGTCAATGGAACGCAGCAAAAAAGTGTCGGACCTCTGTCGGAGCCTGTAAAATACGACGCTGTGATTGGCCAGTTTGCGTTTTCTGGGTGTGGTTTAGCGAAGGGTCAATTGCGGTTGGAATCGTGCGACGTAGGATGACGTACAGTGTCAGGGGGCGCAATTGATTAAATGCGTTATTTTTTTCATTTAGTTAATTAATTGCACTAAATAAACGTGTTAAATTGACAGCCCTAATATATATATATACACAGTATATATATATATATATATATATATATATATATATAAAGATAGCAGAGTAACATATGAATGCCATTGAATCAACCTGACACAACAATGAGAAATTCTATGAAAGGTGCAATCTTACAACAGAATTACAACACATCGAATACAAAGGAAAAATATTGGGAATACGTGACTGAAGACGATATATAACATGAATCTATCGTAGGGTGAAAATGGTAGGCTACGACTACACCAGTAATGAATCTGCTAATCCGTGATTACTAGGTAAACTATCCTGGTTGTTATATAAATAACTGAAACTACAAATAAAGGATCTTATTCCAGGGGGCATGTTGTGCAAACAAAGGAAAGTGGACACAGAACCACGTATACATACAGTCTCAATAAAATAGCTTACAGAATGAACAACAAACGAGAACACGGTCATAGTGTCCATTTTATTATTGCTGTTGACAATAATAACAATTCTAATAATAAGACCAAGATGAAGAATGTGTCTTATTATTATTATGACTTTAATGATTATTATAATTTTTTTTACATAAAATGAAATTCTGCTTTTGAAGGAAAAATCACGTTTTATGAATATGGCCAACAAGTCTGCTTTACAAACATATACCGTAGTTTTCGCACTATAAAGCGCACCTGAATATAAGCCGCACCAGCTAAATTTAGGGGAAAAAACAAATGTGTACATATACAAGCCGCACTGGACTATAAGCCGCAGGTGTTTTAATGTTTAATTACCATATGTAAGGGTTCGTGCACAGAGTTTAAAGGTGGTGGACCGTAACCGTAAAAATCCATAGATTAGCCGCACTGTTGTATAGGCCGCAGGGTTCAAAGCATGGGAAAAAAGTAGCGGCTTATAGTCCGAAAAATACGGTACATTATATCCATGTTCAGCCATCTATAGAAATCCTTTTAAATAGTCCGTGCACTGCCCTTTTTAAAAGTACTCAAACATGAATGATAAGCTGGCTGCTGGAACAGCAGAAAGGCGTGCCGTAGTTTCATTAACTGCTCTGTCCCACTGTCACAGAACATTCTGTGTCTCGGGGCTCTGAAATCAGTGTACTTTTTTACGTCCTCCAAGAACAGGACAGTAAACGGGACAGTGCAGTTTTACTGCCCTGTGGAAGTACAGGACAGTGGCACTGTTCTGTTTTGTGTGCTGCTGAAGTGCAGTGCAGTCTATGGTACACTAGGAAAGTACCAGAACAAAATGTAACATCGCAGTACAGTCTCGTTTATGACCCCCTCTCCTCTGAGTTGCAAATTTCAACAGGATTATTATACAAAACCAGATCCAGAACTGATCTCCTTCTTGTAGGCTGAGTAATAATCTGCACCGAAAAAACATTTAAACACATCTGCACACTCACATTGACCCTGTCCTGACACTACTTCCCAATTAATAGAGGGGTCATTTAAGTCGCCCATTATTAACATCTTTCCTTCCTGACAAGCTTGTTTTATGTTTCCATAGAGCCTAGTATTCATGTTTCTGTCTGAAGCTGGTGGTCTATAGCATGCTCCTGTATTAAGGCCTTCTCATGTTCTCCCTTAGTCTAATCCAGATATCCTCACAAAGCATGAAGATTTTAGATTTTCACCATATGGAATATATAATTATCCGATGGCTCTTGTAACTTTGACAGCTTGGTGTGTGATCTATGACCCTAAGTAATCAATCAAAGTTGTTGACAGGTTGGTATGTGACCTTTTGACAGGGACAGAAAATATGTCATCGTGCCATTAAGTGGTGGGGATACAGGCCAAAGAACATGCGTATGTATTTTACCTGACATGGATTTGACAGAGACCAAACAAACATGTTATGTGTGGTGTTTTTTTTTTTAGTTAGGGGGGTTCTAATGTGAAAATATCAGTGTCACAGCATGCCAGTGTTAGATTTTGGAGCAAGCCAAAGACGGAGAGATCCTGCAGGTCATATTTTTTAAACATTTTATATTCTTTATTGCATATTATTGCTGCAGGCAAGTTACTTCCTTTCCTCCTTAATGCCAACAATCTAAAAACGTAGCTAGTGCTTAACGCAAATAAAAAAACGAACATACTTCAGTGTTTTTGGAACAAGCCGAAAACGGAAATAACCTTAAAAATACTTACATTTGTGGATAGAACTTATAACATTTGACCCGTTCAGAAAAAGACGCATAGTTTAAAAAAATGCAGTTTTCAAATTGATTTCCTTCTTAATTCCGACATACATAATATAAAACCATAGCTACTGCTTAACGCAAATAACCATGGTAATGCAAAATTATACCATGGTAGCCAAAAAAACATTTTTTACAGCTTTTTTACTTAGACCGCACAAACGTCAAAACACAGATGCCCCCTCCTCTGGAGAATCCCCAAAGCGAATGTTTATTTATGGACCACACATAGCATCAGAACACTGAATCCAATGGCCCTGGGGATTCCCTGTCAAAAGGTCACATACCAACCTGTCAAACTTACAAAAGCCATTGGATAATTATATATTATAAAGATTAAATATTAAATATCACCATATGGAGATTAAAAGTATACTTACTGGAGAGCAGAATGGAGTCCAGCCTGGTCTGTCACTTGAGGAGAAACGCAGAGTATTTATTGGCAGAAACAGGTCACGCCCACTCTACAGGACACGCCCATTCTATGAAATGGACTGACTTCACAAGTTGTCACACGCCATGTGACAATCCCCAGCTGTGAGCAGAGCAGCATGGTGACCTGGAGTGGATTTTGCCTTATGACCTCCTGCGCATCATTCGTGTATAGACGTTTTTGTCAGTCTACAGTTGCAATATTCAAATTCTGTTTGAACGTACAGTGTATGTGTAACAATTGTTGCAATTCTGACTAATAAACATATTCATAACTCAGCATTTTTCATTAATCTTTATTGCAGTTACATATTGTGGTTTTAAGGTTATTGTTAACAGCACACACACACACACAGATGAGGTCAGATACAGAAAGAAAGGAACATCACATCAGGGCTCATTAGAAGTATATGCACTGAGCCTTACCATTCTGCTCTTTGTATTCATAAATTCGTTATTTTCCTGTAATAATGTTGTTTGTTTTGTTTTTTGATATTCATATACAAGCCATTAGATATCATGACAGTATGATGTAACTAAAAGAGGATTTGAATGATAGACTTTTTGGTAGCCTAGTTTTGCATTTTAATTTTCCTGATAAGCACTGGCCATCACTGACGTTGGTCCCCTACCACCTATCAGACCAAATTTGCATCCCTGCCACTAACCATGATTAATCTTACCATGTATGAATGCACTGTTTCTAAGTTGCTCTGGATAAGAGCGTCTGCTAAATGCCTGAAATGTAAATGCAAATGATCTACACGTCAATGGCCATCTGTGCTCTTAGTGTGATACGCGTACAGAAATATCGCAGAGTAGCTCCATTTTTCTGTGACTGTGTCCGTATTTGGTGTTTTAGGTTTTTGTTTGATTTGTGGGGATATAGGGGGAAAGTGTTATTCTTCGAGGAGATTCGCTCTTACGACCTCCTGCGCATCATTCGTGTATAGACGTTTTTGTCAGTCTACAGTTGCAATATTCAAATTCTGTTTGAACGTATGTGTAACAATTGCTGCAATTCTGACTAAAAACATGTTCGAAACTCAGCATTTCTCATTAATCTTTACTGCAGTTACATATTGTGGTTTTAAGGTTACTGTTAACAGCACACACACACATAGAACTTTGGTTAGGTGCACTCCATAGTCACTTGCTTATACACTAGTGCCGTTGCAAGATACACAATTGTATCTTTGGTAGGCTATACACAGGCCAAAGGCACGTCCACATCTCCTCTAGAGATAGTAATACGTATAGAGCCACAGTACACAAGCTAAGAGACACGTTCAGTAGATTGTTAGCTAACCGCTTCAACAGCTATTTCAGACACCAAAGTGTTCAGCTCCTCACGAGACAGAGTACTGTACAATGCCCTGACTGGCAGATCCGATTCAGCCATACGTCTCTGCACAGTGTGGACGGACACCCCTAAAAGGCTGGCAATGCATGGGACGGTCAGATTCACCTCACACAGGCTGGGCAGGCCCTCGAGAGAGATGAGCATCCGTGATCGTCCGATCCCACCTTGCTTCAGCTATACTATTCTTGCTGTCTTTCACTGATGTTCCCTTGTAAGGGAGATCAACCCATGTAGGTCTGAAAGACTATCTGATATAGCATGGGGAATGACAATCTGGCTTGAAATGTTACTGATTAAAACAAACTCCTCCGAGTAGGTGAACACCAAGTAATGCAGGGGCCGTATGTACAAAGATTCTGAGAGTAGGAGTGCTGATCTAGGATCAGTTTAGCTTTTTAGCTCATATTGGATATGGTTAGGATATGGCCAGGGGAAACCTGATCCTAGATCAGCACTCCTACTCCAAAAGTAGGGCCCTGGTCTCACTCAAGAATGTGCTCTAAACGCTAGCAAAGTCTCCCCAAACAAAGATGCAGTTCTATTTGCAATTCAATTCAATATATCTTTATTGTCCCCTAGGGGCAATTTGTTTGCAGAAAGATAAAAAAATAAACTCAACACACAGTAAAACAAATGGTATAAAGACATAGAACAATAAACACGGGAAGGAATTACGAGAAATAGAGAAATACAATACAATAAATCCTAACTATGTAGCAATCCTATCAATAAAACAATGCATAAATAATATATGGTAAACATTAAGTAAGCAGCAGCAGCAACAACAACAAGGTGTATCTACATATCATCTTAGGTTTGCATTAAAAGCAGAGACTGCTTTGGGGATGAAAGTGCTTTGCGATCGTACGCTTTTAAACCGAGACGTTTGATACCTGCGCCCAGAGGGGAGCAGCTGAAACTCAGCGTACAGAGGATGGCACTGGTCATACTGGTGGCTTTACGCAGGATGTGCTTCTCGTATAAAGCGGAGAGACTCAGCTGTTCGACCCCAGTAGCCTAATCTTAGAACATATTTGAATAATTCTCTGTAGTTAAGATTTGCACTTAACATTGAGGTACCTGACCCCTCGGTGGTGGAGCGATCTTCCACACTCGGTCAGGACCACGGCATCACTGGCCGTCTTCCGCAAGAGACTCAAAACCCACCTCTTCAGACTCCACTACCACTGAATCTGTACATTTAACTTATTGCCATCACCACTGCTTACATGTTTAATACTGCATTTCATAACATGTATCTATGTTTAATACTGTCTCCAATTTGTTTTTACAAAATTAAAATATATATATATATATATACTAAACTTTTCTTTCCCTGTGTTACAGGTATGGTATGCAGCTGCCAACAATGATGTCTATTACTGTATTACTACACTGATCTTTTGCGTGAACAATGATTGATCATACCATGTAGGCTATTAATGCACATCTTGTAAGTCGTTCTGGATATGAGTGTCTGCAATGCTTAAAATGTAAATGTAAATGTACCAGAAACTCATTGAGAACATTGAAATGGATTCAATAAAGGACAGTGTTAAAACCTGCTTCTCATCTCATTCATTCATAAATCTAGACGATTCCTTCTTAACATTAAAATAGACATTTGTCCAGTGTCTATCTGCATACTTGATGATTAGACAAAATGTTGTGTTTGTGTTTTGACGTCGATAAACACAGCCCATATTTCCACAGTACTGCTAACAGCTGATTTGCATGTCATTGCAGGTGATGATGATCTGGTCCATGTCTGTCTTTTTAAAAAACTGTTTTTAAGAATGCTATATTAATGGCTAAATGTGATAATTTCAAACTAAAACTAAATTAATTGCCATTGTTTAAATGAACTATAGGATTGTACTATAGTGTGTGAGAAGTGTAGCCAAACCTCGAAGGTGGAAAGAGAAAAATGATAATAAAACAGTAATCAAGAGAGAAGCTGGTATGGTTTCATTGTTGTATTAACAAGTACAGAGTATTTATACTCTAATAAATGAATACTCTAATAAATGAATGATTTTTCATAAACATTTAAAATTTCTTATGAAACATTGATGAGCTTAGACCACTAAAATGATAAAGCAGTTACAGAATGTGGCCATTACATGTGAACAAAAAAAACTGATGTGTAAAGATTACCAAAACAATACAAAAGTCTATTTGGTGCTTACAGTGTTTAAAACACCCATGTTGTTGCAGTGGTGGGTTCCACATGGCTGCAGAAATGCTGTCAGGTTTTTCATTCAAACTCAAGCATCTGCATTTCAAATCCTCAGTGGCAAACAAAATGAATTACATGCATTAGAAATAATCCATAACCCTCTTTAATTAATGAACTATCTCCGTTACTCGGGTATTCAAGTCCAATTTAAAATGTCTGATAATTTTTTGCATGCTTTCAGACACTCCACACAGTCCCACAAACATCTCTTATCTAGCTCAAATGTAACTGTTAACGACTGCTCATCGCCAACCGGGAACTTAATGTACCATTCCATACACACACACACACACACAGAAGACAGATGAGGTCAGATACAGTAAGAAAGGAACATCACATCAGGGCTCATTAGGAGTATATGCACTGAGCCTTACCCTTCTGCTCTTTGTATTAATAAATTAGTTATTTTCCTGTAATAATGTTGTTAGTTTAGTTTTTTGATATTCATATACAAGCCATTAGATATCATGACAGTATGATGTAACTAAAAGAGGATTTGAACGATAGACCTTTTGGTAGCCTAGTTTTGCATTTTAATTTTCCTGAGAAGCACTGGCCATCACTGACGTTGGTCCTGTACCACCTATCAGACCAAATTTGCACCCCTGCCACTAACCATGATTAATCTTACCATGTATGAATGCACTGTTTCTAAGTTGCTCTGGATAAGAGCGTCTGCTAAATGCCTGAAATGTAAATGCAAATGATCTAAACGTCAATGGCCGTCTGTGCTCTTAGTGTGATACGCGTACAGAAATATCGCACAGAGTAGCTCAATTTTTCTGTGACTGTGTCCTTATTTGGTGTTTTAGGTTTTTCTTAGATTTGTGGGGACATAGGGGGAAAAGTGTTATTCTTCGAGTAGATTCGCTCTTACAACCTCCTGTGCATCATTTGTGTATAGACGTTTTTATCAGTCTACAGTTGCAATATTCAAATTCTGTTTGAACGTACAGTGTATGTGTAACAATTGTTGCAATTCTGACTAATAAACATATTCATAACTCAGAATTTTTCATTAATCTTTAATGCAGTTACATATTGTGGTTTTAAGGTTACTGTTAACAGCACACACACACACACACACACACACACATATATATAGAACTTTGGTTCGGTGCACTCCATAGTCACTTGCTTATACACTAGTGCCGTTGCAAGATACACAATTGTATCTTTGGTAGGCTATACACAGGCCAAAGGCACGTCCACATCTCCTCTAGAGATAGTAATACGTATAGAGCCACAGTACACAAGCTAAGAGACACGTTCAGTAGATTGTTAGCTAACCGCTTCAACAGCTATTTCAGACACCAAAGTGTTCAGCTCCTCACGAGACAGAGTACTGTACAATGCCCTGACTGGCAGATCCGATTCAGCCATACGTCTCTGCACAGTGTGGACGGACACCCCTAAAAGGCTGGCAATGCATGGGACGGTCAGATTCACCTCACACAGGCTGGGCAGGCCCTCGAGAGAGATGAGCATCCGTGATTGTCCGATCCCACCTTGCTTCAGCTATACTATTTTTGCTGTCTTTCACTGATGTTCCCTTGTAAGGGAGATCAACCCATGTAGGTCTGAAAGACTATCTGATATAGCATGGGGAATGACGATCTGGCTTGAAATGTTACTGATTAAAACAAACTCCTCCGAGTAGGTGAACACCAAGTAATGCAGGGGCCGTATGTACAAAGATTCTGAGAGTAGGAGTGCTGATCTAGGATCAGTTTAGCTTTTTAGCTCATATTGGATATGGTTAGGATATGGCCAGGGGAAACCTGATCCTAGATCAGCACTCCTACTCCAAAAGTAGGGCCCTGGTCCAGAGGCGTAGCGTGGGGGGTGCAAGTGGTGCGGTCGCACCAGGCGCAAGATTTTGAGGGGCGCAAAATTTAAGAAAACGTTAAAAAAAAAAACCCTTTTTGCACCGCGGACCGGTTCCGATGGGCGCCAATATTTCCTCGCGCACCCCCAGTGCAGGGTGTTCCGAGGGGCGCAAATATTTTTTCGCGTAGCATCCCCCCCCCCGTCGACAGAAAATGGGGCGCCGTTTACGTGGCTCGCACCGGGTGCTGGCAACCCACGCTACGCCACTGCCCTGGTCTCACTCAAGAATGTGCTCTAAACGCTAGCAAAGTCTCCCCAAACAAAGATGCAGTTCTATTTGCAAATCAATTCAGTTCAATTCAATAGATCTTTATTGTCCCCTAGGGGCAATTTGTTTGCAGAAAGATTAAAAAACAAACTCAACACACAGTAAAACAAATGGTACAAAGACATAGAACAATAAACACGGGAGGGAATTACGAGAAATAGAGAAATACAATACAATAAATCCTAACTATGTAGCAATCCTATCAATAAAACAATGCATAAATAATATATGGTAAACATTAAGTAAGCAGCAGCAGCAGCAGCAACAAGGTGTATCTACATATCATCTTAGGTTTGCATTAAAAGCAGAGACTGCTTTGGAGATGAAAGCGCTTTGCGATCGTACGCTTTTAAACCGAGACGTTTGATACCTGCGCCCAGAGGGGAGCAGCTGAAACAGCGTACAGAGGATGGCACTAGTCAGCCAACATACTGGTGGCTTTACGCAGGATGTGCTTCTCGTATAACGCGGAGAGACTCAGCTGTTCGACCCCAGTAATTTTAGAACACATTTGACATGTTTGCCATGATTAATGATTTCATAATGAATGATGTCATTCATGTGTTTAAGGTTCTTGTCTTTTGCAATTGGTGCCACTGTAGCCCTTATCCACACCTCGGACACTATTTGCATTTTGAGGGACGTTTGAAAAATAAAGTGGATTATGTAACATAACTGGGTGGAACATGATTTTGGCACGTGGCCACTCACCGTGCCATAGATGTAACCCCTTTCCAAGCAGACCTTACACTACCAGTGGTAAATTGATCCTCCACTTTGCTTTTATAATTAATTTTGCCCTTCTTAATTTCGCGTTTCACCTCTCGATTCGCCTCCTTCATTTCCCCTGTGCTGCCCTGATAAAATGCCCGTTTATTTTTATTTAGTGATGCTTTCAGAGACTTTGTCTCCCGTGGTTTATTATTCGGGTAAATGTTGTACTTTACTCTGGGTATCACACTTTACTCGCAAAGTGAGCATAACTACTTACAATGTCAGTGAGTTCGATAATGTCCACCGAGTCTCTTTAAATACGTCCCAATCGGTGCATTCAAAGCACCCTTGCAAGCTTTGCACGGCCTCATCGGTCCATTTCTGGACTGACCTGGTCTCCACTTTCTCCCTCTTTACAATTGACTTATACACCGGCTAGAGAATGACTGCATTATAGTCTGCAAACCCTATTGGATGTCTCGGGAATGCCTTGTATGCATTAGGAATGGGCCGATAACAGAGATCCAGAGTTTTGTTCATTCGTGTGGGGCAGTCTATATACTGGTGGAAATTGAGAGATTTGTCCACGGTGCATTTGTTGAAGTCCCCAGCTCTAGGATGGACATATAGGCTACAGCAGATATGAAGAGTTGTGGAAACTCCCGGGGCGATAATGGGGTCGCAGGGATACGGTCGGTAATTCCGCATCAGGGGGTACAAAGCCCTTACAATCACGGTTGTACACCAGGCTACAGACCGACGCTGCCTCCCGGTGTTTTGCCTGTAATCCCCGGGTCGCACCAAAGCCGTCCAGGACCCCTGTCACTCAACCAGGTTTCAGTAAAGGCTAGAATGCATGCTTCCCTATATTCCCAAAGGAAGCGCACGTTTGATTTAAGTTAATCCGTCTTAATCCGCGCGAACAATGATTGATCATACCATGTATTAACGCACATCTTGTAATACGCTCTGGATAAGAGCGTCTGCTAAATGCTTAAAATGTTTTTTTTTAAGAATAAGAAGTAAATGTCTTATTCGGGAGGGATTGAATGCTTAGTGAGGATCACCGTGAGGAGTGGGATTCGGGTAAAGTGCTGTTTCCATGATCTCAGTCGAATGCCTCCTCTTTTCCCTCTTCTGAATCGTGAATCTCGTAACCACTCATTGCTCCAGTTGTCGACAGTTGAAATGTTAGCGTCTGGGAGGGTCAGTGGCGGATCCCTCCATCGGAGTAGGGACTCCCGGCTGTATTGGAGTTTGGCGTCGCGTTGTTTGGGCTCTTGAAAGCCGCAGGTAGTATAAAACAAAGTACCCAAGATCAAAAATAAGAACCACTCCATAATGGCTCACAGATTACGTATCACCTGGTCCTGGTCCTTTTGCAATTCCCGACAATTTCAACATTAAAAAGAGAGCAATGAGAGCTTAAAACAATAAATAAGAAAACACTGACACAAACAGGAGACGTGCCTTGCTGCAGGAAATACCATAAATAAAAATGTCAGCAAGCTAAAATTAATTACAATCATTTTCTGTTCTCTGTAAAGCGTCTTTGTGACAGTTCTCTGTAAACAGCGCTATACAAATACAATTGAATTGAATTGAACCTTCCACAGCTTCAACTCATTATAAATTAAACCCCGCTGAGATAAAATAGCTTCGCTCTTTCTGATGCATTAGCATTTTCCATCTGTGCATTTGCACCCCCTACTGTTGGGATGAAAATATTACAATTTTCAAATCAATGTAAAAAAACATTTAAATGAAAATGATTTTTGAACATTGCACCCCGTTTTAAAACCCTAAAATCGCCACAGCTTACACATGTATCTAATTATAAGTCATTAGAGAGCACAACGTATGTTTCCATAGCTATGTGGATGACACACAACTGTACATCTCTGCTGAACCAAATGATGCTGCAGCTATAAACTCCATTACTACCTGTCTTATAGCAATAAACAAATGGATGAGCAATAATTTCTTAAAATTAAACGAGAGCAAAACTGAAATCCTACTACTCGGCCCTAAAACAAAAAGAGAAATGCTGTCAAATAATCTGGGGAAATTTACTCCTTGGATTAAACCTGAGGTTACAAGTCTTGGTGTTATCATAGATTCAGATCTAAGCTTCAAGTCCCACATTAACAAGGTGACAAAAACATCATTTTCCCACCTTAGAAACATAGCTAAAGTACGACCATTTAGAAATCAAAAGGACGCCGAAAAACGTATCCATGCCTTTATTTCAAGCCGACTCGATTACTGTAATGCACTTTTTACTGGCCTCCCGAAAAAACCCAATCAAAATCAATCACCAAATCTGAATCCAATTGAGCAGAAGGCAAAACGCCCCAAGAACAAGCAGGAACTGAAGACAGCGGCAGTAAAGGCCTGGCAGACCAGGGAAGAAACCCAGCGTCTGGTGATGTCTATGGGTTCCAGACTTCAGGCAGTCATTGACTGCAAAGGATTTTCAACCAAGTATTAAAAATGACAATTTAATTTATGATTATGTTAAGTTTGTCCAATTACTTTTGAGCCCATAAAATTGGGGGCTATGTATAAAAATTGTTGTAATTCCTACACGGTTCATAAAATATATATATATTTTTTAAAGATTTTGTTCCAGATTTTCTCCCAATTCCGGAGCAGGTTAGGTTCGCAGCATAAGTTACCATGGCGATACAACCCTGTTAAAAGTGAGCCACAGTCATGAGACCAAAAACCCAGGCTTTAGCCCAAAGTTAGCTCGCTAACCCACTAGTCCTGTTTCCTGAGACAGGCCCCTGGTCTTGTTTAGGGGCTCAGGAGATTTGGAGTGAAATGACTTATGCGTAAAAAAAAAAAAAATATATATATATATATATAGGGGCCTCGAATGTCGTAGCGGTCTAAAGCACTCGCATTGACTGGTGCTTTGCGAGTGTGAGCTACCCATTGCGGTCGCGGTTCCAACCCGACTGCGTCAGACCGGCCCCGGCCGGGAGCCCTGATCGGGGGCGGCATTTGGCTGTCCGCCGTTGGAGGGTGAGCCGGTTCGAGCTCGTCGAGAAGCGCGAAGGGTGTCTCCAGAAAGTAGGTGGGCAAGTTCCGTCTCGGAGGAGGCGGATCATCGCTGGTCTCAGAGAATAGCTTGCCCCATAGAGACCAGCGGTGTATTGAAATAAATAGAGGGTATAATTGGCTACTAAATTGAGAGAAAAACAGGAAAAAAAATCAGAAACAAAATGAAAAAAAAAAAACCAGGTAAAAAAACAACAACATATGTCACACAGATAGATGTACAATTTAACAAAAATACTATTTACAGAACAGAACTACTGATGGACCATGATGTTGAGCCAGGAAGAGAGGGGTTTGGGTAAAGGCCCTGTGACAGACTCCGTTTCTGTCCAAGGATAGCTGCACATCAGGGATGGGGACAGACTCCTCCCATAATACCTGCTGCATGAGCCACCATCTCGCGAACACAGCAGAGCCACTTGTGCATGAGACATTATGGTATTTATTCAAATTCAACCAGACATCGAAAAAAACATCATTAAAAAAGCTGTTTTTTTGTTTCCATGTGCAAGTGCTACTGTCTGAATGACTGTCCTCCCATCCCACATGGCGTCTGCGACTGGCAGGCGGATTCCACACCCCATGACCAAAAGCATAATCACTGATGTCAATTACCACATTGAAGTCTCACACAAACACACACTTCAGACACACACAAACGCACCCACATACTTCAGACAAACTCGCACATACCCTTGACACACACACACACACACACACACTTAAGTCAGACACACACACACGTACAAACTTAAGATGCCTACTTAAGACAGACTCACATATCCTTGACGCACGCACGCAGTCACGCACGCACGCAGTCACGCACGCACGCACGCACGCACGCACGCACGCAGTCACCATAGTGTGATTGGCTACTGTAAGCCCTGGTCTCAGTTCTCCACAGTTTCTTGTCCTTGTCACTGAGACCTCAGTTCTACTAAACAATCAGACGCAATAAAAAGACAAAGAAAGGTCTGTCACAGACTTGGGGGGGGGGGGCTCTGATCCGGGGTACGTGCTTTTGATGAGAGTCACACGGTCGAGTGCCATAGGACACATCATCTCTGGCTGTGTTTCCCCCTCTCTTGGGGGACGCTGGTTCTCTGACCCCTCCCCTTTCCCCCCAGAGCCCCGCCCCTTCAGTACATCTTCTGCCGGCTGGGAAGCACCGCCTCCTTCAGGAAGGAGAACACGTTCAGGATCCCCGACCGCTTGCCCCGCTTCCCTTTGGTGAAGTAGTTCGATACAACATCATCTGGAGAGAGGGAGAGAGAGAGGGGGAGAGAGAGGAAGAGAGGGAGAGAGAGAGGGAGAGAGAGAGAGAGAGAGAGGGAGAGAAAGAGGGAGAGGGAGAGAGGGAGAGAGAGAGAGAGAGGGAGAGAGAGAAAGAGGGAGAGAGGAAGGGAGAGAAAGAGGGAGAGAGGAAGGGAGAGAGAGGGGGGGGGGGAGAGAGAGAGAGAGAGAGAGAGAGAGAGAGAGGAGAGAGAGGGAGAGAGGGAGAGAGAGAGAGGGGGAGGGAGAGGGAGAGAGAGAAAGAGGGAGAGAGGAAGGGAGAGAGAGGTAGGGGGAGGGAGAGAGAGGTTGGGGGAGGGAACGAGAGAGAGAGCGAGAGGGAGGGAGAGGGAGAGAGATGTAGGGGGAGGGAGGGAGAGAGAGAGAGAGAGAGAGAGAGAGAGAGAGAGAGAGAGAGAGAGAGAGAGAGAGAGAGAGAGAGAGAGAGAGAGAGAGAGAGAGATACCAGCGGTCATACCAATAAAGTATTTTGAATTGAATTGAGAAACAGAGATGGAGGGAAGGACAGAAGAAAAGAAAACGTGCATTAAAAAAAGAAGCTGTTTAAATCCATTAAAAATGCGTAATACATTTTTACATTATTAATAAATGATCAAATCTGAACAGTTGTGTTCGTACACATGACATTCAGACTTCAGCTCCTGAGAGAATGCTCCAGGTCTTCCTCAAATGTTCCAATGGTGGGCGGGGCATAGGCATAAGCCCTCATGCACCGATTGGCTGTCAGGGGGTCCTATGCCTCTAATGCAGGGGTGGGGAATCTTACCCTGTGTGGGCCGGTGTGGGTGCAGGCTTTTGTTCCAACTGAACAGTGACACACCTGATTCCACTAATCAAAGCCCTGATTGAAGACTTTGATTAGCTGATTAGTCAAATCAGGTGAGCTACTGTTCGGCTGGAACAAAAGCCTGCACCCACACCCCTGCTCTAATGAGTCAACATCTCTCACTTCCAACACTGCTACTCATCCATTTCCCTCAATGAGCTGGAGGAAACCATGGCAACTGAAGGGATGGGCGTTTGGCCTGGTGGAGGTGTAGAGACGTACAGGTGATGGAGGGATGGGGCGTTTGGCCTGGTGGAGGTGTAGAGACGTACAGGTGATGGAGGGATGGGGCGTTTGGCCTGGTGGAGGTGTAGAGACGTACAGGTGATGGAGGGATGGGGCGTTTGGCCTGGTGGAGGTGTAGAGATGTACAGGTGATGGAGGGATGGGGCGTTTGGCCTGGTGGAGGTGTAGAGATGTACAGGTGATGGAGGGATGGGGCGTTTGGCCTGGTGGAGGTATAGAGATGTACAGGTGATGGAGGGATGGGGCGTTTGGCCTGGTGGAGGTGTAGAGACGTACAGGTGATGGAGGGATGGGGCGTTTGGCCTGGTGGAGGTGTAGAGACGTTTACAGGTGATGGAGGGATGGGGCATTTGGCCTGGTGGAGGTGTGAGAGATGGGGCGTTTGGCCTGGTGGAGGTGTAAAGGACGTACAGGTGATGGAGGGATGGGGCATTTGGCCTGGTGGAGGTGTAGAGACGTACAGGTGATGGAGGGATGGGGCGTTTGGCCTGGTGGAGGTGTAGAGATGTACAGGTGATGGAGGGATGGGGCGTGTAGAGATGATGTTTGCGCCTGCACAGGAAGTCTCTCCTGAAGTTTGATCTCACCGCTGGCGGCCACAGCCCTGCTGCGGGGGTCAGAGGTGAGAGGTCGGGGGGCACTCACCTCCCTGCTGCATGGTGGAGGGGAGCACGTTCTCGCCCGCAGAGAGGGACACAAAGAAAGAGAAGGGGGTGACCCACAGGCAGATGGTGAAGTATGCCAAGACCTGAGGAAGAGGAGGGTGACAGCACAGATCCTTTAGACCAGGGGTATTCAAATCCAGGCCTCGAGGTGCGCAGTGTCTGCAGGCATTTGCTCCAACCACGCAGTACACCACCTGATTTCACTAATCAGCTCGCTTCCTGGACCAAGGAGGTAAACTAATGATTCAAAATGAGGTGATGTAGTGCGTGGTTGGAGCAAATACCTGCAGACACTGCGAACCTCGAGGCCTGGATTTGAACACCCCTGCTTTAGACCCACCAGATACTCAACTCCTGCGTTCCTCCTGTCCTCTCTGGTTCTTTTATTTTTTTCTATTTTCTCTTTCTGCTGTTTTTTTCCCATTTTTCTCCCAAGTTAGTAGCCAATTATGCCCTCTTTTTTCATGTAAATGATCCCCTCTCTCATATTGAGAGCTCGCTGCCGTCGTCCTGAAACTGGCAGTGACATGCGGCGGAGCACCGCCTCCTCCGAGCCGGAACCCGCCAAGCCGTCACCGTAACTCAGGGTATACACAGGGCCACTCCTATACGCAGCGAGCTCATATTGGCTTCCCTGCCCCCACCCTGGGGCAGACACTGGCCAGTGGAATCAAACCCTGGTCGCAGTGGGCAACGTCGGACATTCTACCACTACACCACCAGTTAAACCACTTCTGAAGAAAAATTACTTGGGACTGCTCTGTCCTGAGCAATTACAGACCTATTTCAAAGCTTCTTTTAAAAACAAATTCCCCCCCAATTTTTAACCTTTTATTGTTCCAACTGTCCCCGCCCACACTTTGGTGTGGCGTGCGCTGCCTGTCAGGGACGCGGTTCGAAACCCGCGTCTCTACCAGACTGGCCCTGGTCGTCAGCCCGATCGGAGGCGACGTTTGGCTGTCCGCCTCCGGGGGAAGGGGGAGGGTGAGCCGGCACGAGTCCGTTGAGGAGAAGGTTAAAGGCGTCCGTGGAAGAATTTCCGTCTCGGAAGAGGCGGGAACAATTGGCCAGGAATGTGTGTCTCGCTCCCGGAGGACGGGCGGCGGACTCGTGGGGGTGGGGAATTGAAATAAATGGAGGGTATAATTGGCAAACCAAATTGGGAGAAAAAAACGGGGAAAAATGTGAAATACATTTATAAAAAAGAAAAAAAGAGAAAACAACAACAACATTCCTGAAAGATTTCTGCCTGGTTTTAGATCAAAACACAACAGAGACTGCTTTGTTATTATTAATAACATAAAACATATATATTCCCTGAGTGCAGGACAAAAGAACAGAGTACATTTACCCACAAGGTCAAATAATACCTGGTTATGGGTAAATACGGACAATTTCGTGATATACAGAAAGAATGCTCCGCTAGCCTAAATTAGCCCAATTGAGAAGAATTAGCTATACAGTGTCATTGGCCTTAATTATTCGGCTAGTTAACTGCTTTAATGTTTTTGTTAATCAAGGAAACTAAATGGAAACCGATTGAGAGCAATGATCTGTTTAAAGGTAAGATTTCTGACCTCCATTTCCAGCTCACCAGTTGCCACTGAATAAACTATGCTATACTACACTATAAATACAATAGAACCTCAGAGATGGAAACCTCAGAGTTACGGACTGACCGTTCAACCGAAGGGATATGAAAAATAAGCTGTGCTACTTTAGCATAAGCAAAAATAACAACCTCCTTTCCTGATGCGTTTGCATCTCAGGGATTCACCTATACGAAGACTTTATTCTGATAAAATAATAATAGCGTGTGTCCTTGCCTCAGAGAACGGGTAATACTCTTCTGCAAAGTACTGGAAGGCCATGTAGTGATTTACTACCACCAGCGCTGCACAACAGAGACAGAAAACAGGTTAGAGACACCATCATCAGCAGGCTACTGTGCGGAGGATCCATGAAAGCCATGAGATCCAGCCAGAACACCATGGACCCTCTCTGGGCTGAGGTGTGTAATCAGGGCGTAGTGTGGTGAGGTGTGTAATCAGGGCGTAGTGTGAGGTGTGAGGTGTGTAATCAGGCGTAGTGTGAGGTGTGTAATCAGGGCGTAGTGTGAGGTGTGAGGTGTGTAATCAGGGCGTAGTGTGGTGAGGTGTGTAATCAGGGCGTAGTGTGAGGTGTGAGGTGTGTAATCAGGGCGTAGTGTGGTGAGGTGTGTAATCAGGGCGTAGTGTGGTGAGGTGTGTAATCAGGGCGTAGTGTGGTGAGGTGTGTAATCAGGGCGTAGTGTGAGGTGTGAGGTGTGTAATCAGGGCGTAGTGTAATCAGGGCGTAGTGTGGTGAGGTGTGTAATCAGGGCGTAGTGTGAGGTGTGTAATCAGGGCGTAGTGTGGTGAGGTGTGTAATCAGGGCGTAGTGTGAGGTGTGTAATCAGGGCGTAGTGTGGTGAGGTGTGTAATCAGGGCGTAGTGTGGTGAGGTGTGTAATCAGGGCGTAGTGTGAGGTGTGTAATCAGGGCGTAGTGTGTGAGGTGTGTAATCAGGGCGTAGTGTGGGGTGTGAGGTGTGTAATCAGGGCGTAGTGTGAGGTGTGAGGTGTGTAATCAGGGCGTAGTGTGGTGAGGTGTGAGGTGTGTAACCAGGGCGTAGTGTGGTGAGGTGTGTAATCAGGGCGTAGTGTGAGGTGTGAGGTGTGTAATCAGGGCGTAGTGTGAGGTGTGTAATCAGGGCGTAGTGTGAGGTGTGTAATCAGGGCGTAGTGTGAGGTGTGAGGTGTGTAATCAGGGCGAGTGTGGTGAGGTGTGTAATCAGGGCGTAGTGTGGTGAGGTGTGTAATCAGGGCGTAGTGTGGTGAGGTGTGTAATCAGGGCGTAGTGTGGTGAGGTGTGTAATCAGGGCGTAGTGTGAGGTGTGTAATCAGGGCGTAGTGTGGTGAGGTGTGTAACCAGGGCGTAGTGTGGTGAGGTGTGTAATCAGGGCGTAGTGTGAGGTGTGAGGTGGTTGCAGCTCACCACAGGACAGGATGAAGTTGGGAGAGGTCAGCAGGATGTAGGGGAAGCTCTGCAGCAGGCCGAAGTAAACCAGGTTAGTGAAGAGACCAACCCCCACCATCAGCACAGGGAAACCTTCGAACACATACAGACATACCAGTACACCTGTGGAAAACTGAAGAGAGAGAGGGGGGAGACGGAGAGGGAGGGGAGGAAGGGACAGGGGGGATGGTTTTAATGGCAAGTGAGAAACACACACGTTGATAATAATAATATACGCCATTTAGCAGAGGCTTTTATCCAAAGCGACTTACAGTAGTGAATGCATACATTTTCAGTATATGTGGCCCCAGTGGGGATTGAACCCACAACCTAAGCATTGCCAACGCTGTGCTCTACCAACTGAGCCACAGAGAATTAAGGCAATCTAGAGGCAACAACCACACAGTACACTTGCACAGGACCAGCAACTACAGGGGGATTCAGTCAAGACCAGGGGTGGGCAATCTTACCCTGTGTGGGGCGGTGTGGGTCGGTGTGGGTGCAGGCTTTTGTTCCAACTGAACAGTGACACACCTGATTCCACTCATCAAAGCCCTGATTGAAGACTTTGATTAGCTGATTAGTTAAATCAGGTGAGCTACTGCTCGGCTGGAACAAAAGCCTGCACCCACACCGGCCCACGCAGGGTAAGATGGCCCACCCCTGCACCCACACCGGCCCACACAGGGTAAGATGGCCCACCCCTGCACCCACACCGGCCCACACAGGGTAAGATGGCCCACCCCTGCACCCACACCGGCCCACACAGGGTAAGATGGCCCACACAGGGTAAGATGGCCCACCCCTGCACCCACACCGGCCCACACAGGGTAAGATTGCCCACCCCTGCACCCACACCGGCCCACACAGGGTAAGATGGCCCACCCCTGCACCCACACCGGCCCACACAGGGTAAGATGGCCCACCCCCTGGTCAAGACTGTGTACACTTTCCCCTGTGAGGCCAGACATCCGAGCATCCTTCATCAGCTCCTGCCACTGACTGCAATTACTGTATTAGAGCAATCAGGATAAACACTGCTTGATTCTAACTTACCAAGATCATATACTTTATGATTCGACTGGTGGCAACCGTGTACTCTTCTATTAGTTCTGCCAGGTAATACAGACCTGCAGCTGAAGACAAAAAAATCAAATCAAATCAAATCAGCAAAAACAATGCACTTGTGAACGCACGAAATAGTGGCATAAAACGTCAATAAGGACCTTTCATTTTTTTATTATAATAATAATAATAATTTAAGTTCGCAATCTCTGTCTACATCAGCCGGCAACACCTATCCCTCCATCTCGAGAAGCAGCGCCACGGTGCGTCATTATACTTCATTCCCGAAGCGCAGCCTAGACTCACATTTCCCCAAACTTTATCTCTTCCCGACCGACTTGGATTTGCAATCTGCCGACGTGGACATATGGACGCACGCACGCACACCTGCCCTGTTTGCGCGTGGCTCGTCTGTTGCTGTTACATTTAAGCATTTAGCAGACCTTAGCGTGCTGTGAAATGCACGTGCGTCTTAGATGGACAGGTTACGACTAGGTTCTAGGATGGCCGTTTCCAAAACCCCAGAATGGAGGATACTCCATTCAGCGGCCAGACATCCGAGCATCCTTCACCAGCTCCTGCTACTGACTGCAATTACTGTATTAGAGTAATCGGGATAAACGCAGCTTGAATCATTCAGCGGCTAACATGTAAATCCGTGCTCTTTTGACCACTCTGGATTGTATGAAGTCTTCTGTTTGGGGCATTTTGCAGGGCTGCCTCTGATAGCACTTAAAGAAGAAGAAAAAAGTTTACAAAATCGCGCAGAGTGTACGTACATTACATTACATTACATTACAGGCATTTGGCAGACGCTCTTATCCAGAGCGACGTACAACAAACTGTACGAACGTAAGAACGTCATATTAAACCGTGGTATTTGTTGACATTTATTAGACCGATGACACAGGCGATTCGTTATGTGACAAATGCATAAACCAATAAGAAGCACGTTCTAATCTCCAAACGTGATTTAATGAAGAATTTGGCGTTTTTCTAGTCTAGACTTCAAAAGCTGGACAAACGGGCGTCCGGCAGAGGACAGAGCGCTTGACCATCGGACTGTCCGGTACAATGCCGGACGTATGGCCACCCTCGTTACTACATGGATGACTCGATTTACTTTAACAGACGTTAGACGGGAAAAAAGCTCTCACAGACGTCCCAAAGTCCCCGCATTTCATAAGACCAGGTCGTCTAGCGAGATGAAGGCAACGTTAGCTCGGATGCTAGAAGTCCTAGAAGGGGGCTCTAGCCACATTAGATAGCGGAGTTGCTAATAAACTGGCACTAATAATATGCGATACATCTTCTCGGTGATCTATACAGCGAGCATTTGTTAGAGCCTAAATGTATTTTAGCGCGACCAAAGTTTACATACGCGAATCCGGGAGCTTCCTAGCGGTACAGTTCTGGTTCGCACCTAAAGCTCATCCATCTAGCTGGCTGGCTGGCTGGCCTGGCTACCTAACGCCAGCTAGTGCGGTGCTCTAACGTTAACGGGCATCCATAACTCACAGGTCTTGTGTCGTTCGGATTACGTTGATTAATGCATCTCTTGCTACATTTATTTTATTTCCCACAGTAAGTTACCACCGTGAAGTTTGTCTCGCCGCCTGGCTGATACCAAGACTGCAGTTGCAACTCGCACACCGTTTCTGTAATTCTGAGCTAGCGAGCTAGCACAACGGCACGGTTAGCACCTAGCTACGGGCAGATCTCTACAGGGCTAAGTGGCTAACTCACCTATTGCCAGAGTGACAAAGGAGATCTGAATCACCAGAGACAGCCAGCTCAGTAGATAGATAAACCACATCTCTTTTCTTCCTCAGCGGCAATTGCAAATGTAAAATCCAGCGAATACTTTGCTATGTTTAAAGAATATTTTGGTCAAACTTCCTCCACTGTTTTCTTTAGACGAGGGGGGGAAGAAAAGTCAAGAGAAATGCTGCGGCAAGCTGTAATAGTCGCTAAACAGTATTAGCGCCACCTGTGGTGGGGAGGAGTCGTTACGACATCTGTCGGAAAAACAGTCTGTTTCAACCAGAAAAAGAGTCTCATTCTCGATTTACAAACCATAAATAATCAGCGTCGACTCGGATGTGAAGGACGTGTAAATCAACAATATAGGTTTTGTAAGTTGATCGATTTTCTGTCATGTGAAAAATCATTTTTAAAAAGGCTTTCATTTGTGGAGAGCGCTTGATGACAAAATGAGGCGGTCTCCATGGCACCATGGGTAAACCCGCCTCTCCGTCGTCATGGGTAACATGTGTCTAATTCGCAGTGAGTCTTTCAGGACATGTGTTTGAGCTGTAGTCTATTTAAAAAATGTGCTCAAATCCAGCAGTCAAAAAGGCTGTGATGGCACACCAAAATGTGTGTTTCCTTACTCTAATCTGATGTATAGGATTTTCGGCATACAATACTCTAATATGAAGACATTATTTGATTTAAAAGATAGATCAAGAATGTAACTTTCTAAATTGAGCCTCTAAAGCAGAATTGGGTTTGGCTGAAGCAAAGAATAAGCGTGCCGAACGCTCCATCCCCGAAGCCGTGGAACACAAAGTTCCGCCATATTTACACACTTTTCTTCTAAAATAATCTTTGTCAGAAGTGGGATTCGAACCCACGCCTCCAGGGGAGACTGCGACCTGAACGCAGCGCCTTAGACCGCTCGGCCATCCTGACTCTAGACATCGCATATTAACGAATAAGAATCAGTTCTGCGCTACCAGGGACATTGGGTTACATGTCAATCAACACTATTTGAAAATAATCATTTTGTCCCTCCCACTTTTCCTAATGAAAGCAAGGGAACTAGCATTTCTCCCGCATTTAAAACAAAAGCGAGGTGAACTTTACGGTAAATACGTTAACAAATAGCGTATTTCAAATGTAACCTTTTGAACAGGAATTAAATGTAAAACAGACAGACGAGCCGTGATCGCATGATACTGTAGGCCAATATGAAACACAAAACAAGACATCAAAAACGCGTTCTTTGTCAAATTGCTTAATCTTTTCAAAAGTTGAAAAAAGTAAACAAAAATGCAAACGGGTGTGAAATAAGAAGCGAAATAAGTTTTTGTTTGTCGAGACAATCTTCGTCCTTTTAAATTGCTTTGGTATAATTAGAGTAGACCAATGCTAATTAAAAATCGTACAGGGAAAGAAACCCTATCGTCTCCAACAAGAACAAATGGCATTCATATTCAATAATACCAGTTTATATTACGTGTGCGTATTATTATTATCATAATACTACATAAGACATTTACTCGAATGTTTTGCATTTTATATATTGCAGTTTTTTTTATACATAGTTTATTTTAATTTTAATTTTATTTAGTACTATATTGTAAAGCATTGTGAGTATTGTGAAATTGAATATTGGGTCTCAATCCATTAACACATACACACATACTCACACACACATACACACAGAACACACACAGTCACATACACTCACGTGCACACAAACACACACATGTGCATGCACACACATGCACACTCACATTACATTTTTCACATTTGGTTATGAAGTGCAGCTCTGTCTCCACCTCCCTCAGAGTGCAGTGTTGGCACAGCCTTTCCTCAACAGGTAGCCATGCTGTTCTGTGGCGATCTTTCTCAATGGCCAGACTGTTCACTGAGTCTATACTTTGTCACGGTGGTTCTCAGTTTCTTCTCAGTCACTATGGTCTGGTAGGTTGCATTGTGCTTTGTGCTTGTGTTTGTGTGTCCCAATAAGTGATGTCATTTTGTTTTTGATAGGTTATGATTTGGTTGACTGTAATTGATTACCTGCCCTGGTATCTGGAGGGATGAGGTCCACCCCACTCCTACACTTAGAATGCCCTTCCAGTGGTCTGTTAAGCCACATGAGCCTCAAGGACTATTTGTGTTGTTTTTCTCTGTATCCCACAATTTTCCAGGAGTTCATCTCGACCGCCTTTTAAGGGGTCAGGGAATAATTTTCCAGTTTCCTACATTGGCTCCAATGGTTTTCTGTTTTTTTGATTCCCTCTGGAAAATGCCAATTGTGAAGCGCTGTGTGACAACCTGTTTGTAAATGGCGCTATACAAAAATAAAGATTGATTGATTGATTGATATCGATGTGCTGGTCCTGAGGCTGTGGGTTAGTGTTGCTCAGTGAACTAAGCGTCAGGACCAGCTGACCGAGGGGACTTTTCTTTGCTCAACTCTTGTGCATTGCAGGGCTTTGTAATGGTATGAGTTGGGATCGCTTTTTTGTAAACGTTTCGAAAATTGTATTGCCGTCTTTTGAGTTAGAATTCACTCAAATTAACGCCCTCTGACCCCACTCACCGCCTTCACAGACCCATGACCCTGCAGGTGTGGAAGGCCCTCCAAGCCTGTGGCCTGCTCCCCCGATTAGTGACCCTAATTAGTGAAGGCCTTCCCTTCTAGGCATCTGCTTTGCTAATAAACCAATGGTCAGCTACTTCTCCTGACGAATCATGATCTTGTGTATGTGGGGCTCCAATTGGAGACAAGGATATAGCATAACATATAACATACTGTATAACCAATCAGATTGCAGGAAACTAATCTCACAAACAAGACAGCCTAGTGATAAAAAGGGCATGGGACCAGAATGTACATACAGGAGGTGCTTTGTCAACAGATGGATATTTAGATGTAATTATAACACCTAGATAACAGTGGCGGCTGGGGGGGGGGGGGGGGGGGGGTGCAGCTGATCCTTCTTCTGCTCGGCGCATCTGTTCTGGAACCTGGAGCCACACCTTCAGCTCAAGAGCAGATCAGCGGAGCATAGCTGCACACAGGTCACAAATAAGAATTCTCACACCCACCTGCTGTTTGGCGAAGGGGAAAATCACAGCTTGTGCTATATTTGGATGCATTACATGTATTGATATGTCAATATGATTGATATGTATTGATATGAATGTGATTGCATATTTACATCCTGAGCCACACTGTACCCAAATGACCGTGGGAAGGCACCTGTATCCGAGCTGGTATGGGTACGGTTCAGTGTGGTTCTGCAGGTCGTATCCGAGCTGGTATGGGTACGGTTCAGTGTGGTTCTACGGTTCAGTGTGGTTGTGTAGTGGTTGTGTTACGATTTATTTACCTTCAGTTTTACAGCTACATAATTTTTACACATTCACATAGCTAGCTAGACTATTCACTTCACTTAACTAAACCATTAACATTCACATATGGCTAATAGCTAACTAACCTTCTCTTTTGCATAGTTAACTATTCACTTCCACATAGCTAACTAAACCATTAACATTTACATATGGCTAATAGTTAACTAACCGTATCATTTGCATAGCTATTAGCCTGCATTCACATAGCTAACTAAACTATTCACTTGCCTATAACTGTTTTCTTTTACCTTTAAAATGAGGTATTACTGAGATATCACCTAACATTGGACTATGAAAGTCAGCAGTCATTGTTATGAGGTATTTTGCTTGCTATAGGTGGCAGTGTAGTACAATTGTTTGGGAACTGGGCTTGTAACTCACAGATTCGATTCCCAGGTAGGGCATTACCTTTGAACCCTTGAGCATACTTATTCAGAAGTGTTTCAATAAAATATCTGTATAAATGTACTCTTGTGTAAAAATGTAATCTGTATAATTCGCTCTGGATGACCGCGACTGCAAATTGCCTAAAATGAAAGTGTGATGTAATGTTTTACTGACTGTTATGCATCATCCATGGTCTTTCACACGCTACACCGTGGTTTCCACAGAGACAACGGGCCACATGACCAGGCTGGGAGGCAGATGATTGGCTGTTGTCGGAAATGGAGCAGTAAGTCTCAACAGGATTAGCAGGTCCAGCATCGCCCTTTCCATGTCCCACTCCTCTGTCTTTGCCTTACAAATAAATCACTCGCTTTCATGGACACTAAACTAAACCAAAAGAACACATGATCAATCGCAAATAATTTAAGCTAAATGAAATGGATGAATATTTTATTTTACAAGATTAAGAAAGACAAAGAAAATGAAAAAATTACATGATGGTGTCATGTGAGAAAGTCTATCCAAGACTACCTGGTTAAATTAAAAGAATGAGCTTGATTATAAATAATAAAAAAACAATGGTGTCCTGATTCAATAACATGTAAATCAACTTAATATATAACATATGATATGATGTCATATAATAATATTATATGATGAAATATGTAAAATAAAATATACATTCAATGATTTATATTATTTACAAACAACACAGTAATCCTGAATTAAATTAAAAAAACATAACTGTTAACCACTTTCCCATATTGAGGAACTTTATAAAAGTGTACATGTACCTCAAAGGTATATCAAGCGATTTGATGTCATCGCTCAGTGGCGATTTCACTTCCTAAACAAACACGCTGGAACACATACAAACTGCAATCCAACCATTAGCCACACCAGCCCCGGTGCTAGTTCTTCCTGTCCACCATTAGTTTATGTCAGCAGAAGAAAAAGAAAAGAATAATACGAGTTAGCTATAGAACCTAAAAGCAAAAAAAAAAAAGAAATATTGAACATAAAACGTACTTAGATAGATGTAGAAAACGTGTAGACATTGGAAAGATGTTTTCAAGGTGGCAAGAACTGAAAGTGGATCAGTTTATTAGCACCAATGCCAAGGTGGCACCCTTCCTCCTTGACAGGTGAGCCAGGCTGGTTAGCGTTTGCTAGGACAGCTATCATCTGTAACAAGCCTACCTCCACAAGTGGCTGACAAGTCTGCTGGCTGATGTTTGCTGGCTGATGTTTGCTGGCTGCTGTTTGCTGGCTGATGTTTGCTGGCTGCTGTTTGCTGGCTGATGTTTGCTGGCTGATGTTTGCTGTTTGCTGGCTGATGTTTGCTGGTTGCTGGCTGATGTTTGCTGGCTGCTGGTTGATGTTTGCTGTTTGCTGTTTGCTGGCTGCTGTTTGCTGTTTGCTGTTTGCTGTTTGCTGGCTGCTGTTTGCTGTTTGCTGGCTGATGTTTGCTGTTTGCTGGCTGCTGTTTGCTGGCTGATGTTTGCTGGTTGCTGTTTGCTGTTTGCTGGCTGCTGTTTGCTGTTTGCTGTTTGCTGTTTTGCGAAACCCTCCTCCTCAGTCCATGAGCGTGACAGGCGAAATAATGAGAGGGGCCTCGTTCTTGCCGGACTTGTTGGTGCAGGGGCTGAAGAAGGGGTGGACGGTGTCGTAGAAGGTGTCGATGAAGGTGTAGATGTGCAGCTTGGCATCCACGTTGTAGAAGGACACCTGGCCCTTGTCGTAGTCCAGGTACACCCCGATGCGGCGAGGCTTCAGGCTCAGGGCCAGGCTGGTGGAGGGCTCCGTGCGGAAGGCGTAGTCGTTCCTGTCCCGCAGGCTCAGGAACCAGTACCCGTGGGCGGGGCTGACGGTGATCTTGCCCTTGCGGCCGATGGAGCGGCTGGCCACGCCCAGGTCCCAGTCGGTTTTCCCCCCCACCTCCACCTCCCAGTAGTGCCTCCCGGCGGTGAAGCCCTGCCGGGCCAGAACGCACACCACGCGGTCGAAGCGCTCCGGGCCCTCTGGGACGGCCTGGTGCCGCTCGCCGCACCTCACCTGCTTCCCGTCCTCCGAAAGGATGAGGCGTGGGTGCGCCGTGTTGGGATCCAGCGTCACATCCACTGTGGGGGGGGGGGGTTAAGAAAAGGGGGCACATTTACTTTATTTCGCAAGCACATGCTCCTCTGGTGGTGAAGAATGACAATTGCATCAAAATATTCAGCTAAGAAAAGCTTTGCCATTTTCACCAGTTTAGGAACCAGTCATGTTGACGCGATCCATGCTTTCATCATGCCCTATGACACAGGCAGCTTCCTTATTCTCTCACTTCGTGAAGGGGCTTGTTGAAACAGGGCACTCACAGGGCAGTCGTATTCCGCAGGTGAGCTTATTACTGGAATTTGTTGATATTCTATGTACCATGTGAATTCAGGGGGAATGAGAACATGCATATATTGCAGCTGTGGCTAAAACATGGGTAAATAGCAGGCTTTGTCACTTATCCCAGGTTTTTGCTGTACTGCAAATATGGTTGTGAGACTTTTTAAAGAAACATCTATTTTATCACCATCTAAATTGTTAAAGTATTTAAAATGCGTATTTAACCAAGGTCGGGTGGGCATGGGTACAGTCATCAATACGCCCCTTCTGCTGTCAAAGGCAAAGTGTGCACATGACAGGGTCATTTCTTTAGAAAGATGGACTGCTCGTTCATTCACAAATCTAAAATGTTCCTCCGTTGCAGTTACCACTGGTCACCAGCAGAGGGTGAATGTCTGCGCTGAATGTCTGACAGGCTGTGCTGTTGAAGCGGTCTTTCTACCGCTCAAGCAGACCACAGCAGCCAATCACATTGTGCGTACTAAGGCAGCACGTCTAAAATGTCATATCAGGCGCCTGAGGTCCCAAATTGAATCTGTGTTTGCAACTGTGCCTTTTCCTTTAATTAGAGGAATTAATTAATCAAGCATAATCAGACATTGAATTTTCAAACTTTATCTCACATTATATCACTACATAATGCAGAATACAATATTTTGCCAGAATTTTTTTTACAATTGCTTAAATTCATTTCATAGCTAAAAGTTAGTAGTCCTTAACAGACTTTGCTCTATCACTTTTGTCCTGCAAAAGGAGGGATGGAACCCATATAGATGTTTCATTGATGGGCAAAACTTGGGAGCTTATGAAATATGCATTTTCTTTGAATTTTCTGAAGGAGAAAGCAGTTTTTTCTTGTTGCATATTGTTATCCATTCGTTTACTACATATCTTGTGAAGCACTTTCAGTGCTACACAACTCATAATTTGAATAGCACCATCTCCAGATGTAGTGTGTAAAATCATATTTTGTGTGGAGGGAAGAATGTACCTGCATATTCTTGCACCCTTTTCACCTCTGCAATGAGAAAAGGAAAGAGGATTTAGGGAGGGTTTATGTTGCCATTGAAGCTCAATGAACTGAGTGAAATCTAATAGGAAATAAATAATACATACATAATAATACAATGCATAAACAAATAATACAGCTAATATACATATCTGTAAAAAAAACAGGGTTTTTTGAGGGACCCAGTGTAGATGAACACAGAGGTTGAGTTTGAGGGGCTTGGTGTAAATGAATGGGCTGAGTTTGAGAGCCCTGGTTTGGTGAACAGGGGTTGAGTTTGGCAGGAGAGCATACTTGGCTGATATTTCAGGAGAGAGGGTTCTGTTGGTGCCCACAGACCTGTCCAGGTATAAGCAGATGAAACACACGTGGTCAGTGTAAGATCTCACATTCGGCCCTGTGTCCGTTTCTCCACACCATTCTGAGGCCGGGAAAAACATTTGAGGTGATTACTCATCTGTAAACCTCCGCAATAGATTGGCGCTTTGGAACATGTTTGGTGGAGTGACTACTGCAGCCACGACTGGATTCACCAGTTTGTCCTGGATGATCACAAGCCAGAATGATAAGACCTCAAGATGTTTTTATCGACAACACGTTTCACAGCACACTCACATGTCTGCTGTAAGTCAGTGTGTGACAAGTGTGTGTGTGTGTGTGTGTGTGTGTGAATGTGCCTGTGTGAGTGTGTGTGCATGTTTGTGTGAGTGTGTGTGTGTATGTGTGTGAGAGAGTGCATGTACATGTGTGTGTGTAGGTGCATGTGTGAGTATGTGTACATGTTTATGTGTGTGTGTGTGTGTGTGTGTGTGTGTGTGTGTGTGTGTGTGTGTGTGTGTGTGTATTGAACCATGGCTGTAATGCCAGTACAGTTGGAGGTATGGGATTCCACAGCGATCAGATAAGAGATCCTGCTGATGTCATCACTCTGAGACAGGCTTCATCTCATTCATGACACACACTGCATGCTGCACACACAATCTAAACACACTGCATGCTGCACACACAATCTAAACACACTGCACACACAATCTAAACACACTGCACACACAATCTAAAACACTGCACTGCACACACAACCAAAACACACTGCACACACAATCTAAATGCACTGCACACACAATCTAAACACACTGCACACACAACCTAAACACACTGCACACACAATCTAAATGCACTGCACACACAATCTAAACACACTGCACACACAACCTAAACACACTGCACACACAATCTAAATGCACTGCACAGTACAGATGGATTTGTGGACCTTTGTTTGATTGCTTTACCCGCCCCTCCCCCCATTGTGTATAAGCTTCCCTTAATAAAACCCTTGTGTTTCCTACACCTTTGTATTCCTGTTTTGTTACTGAACTTGAAACCCAAACTTGGTCTTGCTACGCTATAAATAATTATCGTTTTATTTATTTATTTTATTTGTATAATGTCATATATTATATTTAATAATATTGTTCTCTCTCTCTCTCTCTCTCTCTCTCTCTCTCTCTCTCTCTCTCTCTCTCTATATATATATATATATATATATAAATAAAATAAATACTGTATATATAATTGTATTTCGTACTATACACAGTCTATTTATAACAGTGCATGTTATGAATCATGCGCTGATGTGCGTAATAATGATGTGTATATGAAAAATGACATCTGTGATGTTATGAAAGACTCACAGGACTCCGGCAGCCTCCGCAGCTCGTCCTGGCATCTCTGCACCAGCTGAGAGAGCGTTCTGACCACGCTCCCCTCCATCACGTCAGAGGTCACAGACACCTGGGCCCAGTCCTTGGTGTGAGGCAGGATGCACAGGTTCGGGAAGTTCTGTGAAAAAGAGGGGGCCGGGGGGTTCAGATACAGAGGGACAGACAGACTCCTGGCAGGGTTCAGTTCCCAGAGGGATTTTCCAGTTTTGCTTTGCATCAGACTCAGGTAGCGTTGTCATACTCAGCTGGACTTTTTTATTGTAGTTTTTAATTTATTCTTTTGACTGGTAAACACCTAAAAAATTTCAACAACACATCACGTGTAGCTGTGGCCATGTGCGTCAAACAAACGCTGATTGGTTGAGCAAGGAGCCCGTCTCTTCATTTACACCGAGGGGTGAAAACGGATTTCCATTTCTGGGTTTCTTCTTCGCTTTCTGTACATTCTTCAGTTTAGTAAATGCGACACTGCCCCCTAGTGCACGCATTACCGTTACGTGAAAGTATGTTGGCGAACTCCTATGCGTACGTCAGCGTAAGAGAGGCGTACATGTTTGCAGATTCGCAGACGCAGAAGCCTAGTTCTGCCCTCAGAGGGAAGTGGGTCTGTGCTGTTAGAGGCGGAGCTCCACTCACCTTGAGGAAGAAGATGTGGTCCTCAGACTGCCCCAGGTGACCCAGCATGGCACTCCTCTTCCTCAGCTCAGCGATCTCCAGCTGCAGCTCCTGGATCAGCCCCTCCGCCTGCCGCTCCGCTGCCCGCCGGTTCATCTCGATCACCTCCAGCAGCTCCGCCTGGCTGCGCTCTACGCTGCTCACCAGCGCCGTGAACGAATGCACGCTGTCCTTCGTCTCACGCTCCGCCCATGTCTGAGAGATGCGCAGAGGAACAGAAACCGAGCTGTAAAATCCATTACAGGTGTAGAGCGGAGCGTCTCTTATGGGCAGCAGCTGGTCCTGCAGGGCCACTCAACCCTGGTCCTGGAGGGCCACAGTGCCTGCAGGGCTACTCAACCCTGATCCTGGAGGGTCACAGTGCCTGCAGGGCTACTCAACCCTGATCCTGGAGGGCCACTCAACCCTGGTCCTGGAGGGCCACACTGCCTGCAGGGCTGCTCAACCCTGGTCCTGGAGGGCCACAGTGCCTGCAGGGCTACTCAACCCTGGTCCTGGAGGGCCACAGTGCCTGCAGGGCTACTCAACCCTGGTCCTGGAGGGCCACAGTGCCTGCAGGGATACTCAACCCTGATCCTGGAGGGCCACAGTGCCTGCAGGGCCACTCAACCCTGGTCCTGGAGGGCCACAGTGCCTGCAGGGTTGACTGTGTCCAGTCCAGGTGTAGAGAGCTGGACTGTGACCTCACAGACAGAAGCTGACTGAGCCTTGATCTTGAGCAATAAAGGCATGATGACAAATCTCAGCTCTGATTTTGCTCTGATTTTACTCTGATTCAACTCCTGAATCCTGAACACAAGTTACATTTTACATTTACATTTTAAGCATTTAGCAGATGCTCTTATCCAGAGCGACTTACAAGATGTGCTTTAACACATGGTATGATCAGTCATTGTTTGCACAAGAGATCAGTGCAGTAATACAGCGATAGACATCATTGCAGGCAAGCGTGAGCTTGTATTTTGTCTGGAGGCTCTGGTCTTGCCCATAATCCCCTTCCTATAAAAATGACAGCTTTCAGAATTAGATTCAGGTGTGATGTGCACACGAATTGTGAAAAATAGTGCCAGTCAAGTTTGACCTATTTTAGGAAATCTTTGATTATGACATATTTTACAGTGTAAACAAACACTTGTAACACAGATGTAAAGTGACAGGTGATTGGTCACTGGGAGAGCACACAGATGTAAAGTGACAGGGGATTGGTCCCTGGGAGAGCACACAGATGTAAAGTGACAGAGGATTGGTCACTGGGAGAGCACACAGATGTAAAGTGACAGGTGATTGGTCACTGGGAGAGTACGCAGATGTAAAGTGACAGGGGATTGGTCCCTGGGAGTGTATACAGATGTAAAGTGACAGGTGATTGGTCACTGGGTTAGGACTCACTCTAATGTTTGCCATGGAGGCCCTGATCTCCTCCATCTTCAGTTCCCTGTCCCGGATCATGTCCTCCAGCTCCACCTCTGTGATCCCGAGCTGAGACTGCAGAGAGGCAGGAAGAAAGGGCCAGACCAATCAGCACACTATACTCAAAACCCAGACCAATCAGCACACTATACTCAAAACCTAGACACATTTTCACTCTTTACTCTCGTGTGTGGGTGAGTGTGTGGGCGAGTGTGTGTGTGTGTGTGTATGTGTGGATGAGTGTGTGTGTGTGTGTGTGTGTGTGTGTGTGTGTGTGTGTGTGTGTGTGTGTGTGTGTGTGTGTGTGTGTGTGTGTGTGTGTGTGTGTGTGTGGGTGAGCCCCCTGTAGCCCCACCTTCTTGATAAGCCACTCCCTCTTGGCGGGCACGGCTTGGTGTGTGCGGTGCTCGGCCTCCATGCAGGCGGCGCACACGCACTCCTGGTCCGTCCGGCAGAACAGCTCCAGACGCTGCCGGTGCTGCTGGCACAGCGGCGCCTCCAGGGAGTCCGCCGGGCCGCTGAGTGTGTAGCGCCGCTGGGCGGGGCCGGGGGCGGGGCCGGGGGCGGGGCCCTCAGGGGCCGGGCCGGGGGAGGGGCTGAGGGAGCGGGCGGGGGTAGCCAGCACAGGGCCGGAGGAAAGGCCTTCCGGGGCGGGGCCGTGGGAGTGGGCGGGGCTGTGAGAGGGGGCGGGGCTGTCTGAGTGGGCGGGGCCGTGGGGTGGGCGGGGGTAGTGGAGTGAACGCTGCTAAGGGTGTATCGCCTGTTGGCCATTGTTGGGAGGGTGGGCCCTTCAGTGGGCGGGGCCCTCAGGATCCGTGTCTTCATCTCAGCAAAGAGGTCGCCGGGCAACTTCCCAGGCCCCTGCTTCTGTTTCTCCTCCCCCGCCCCCCGCCCCCCACGCTGCGGCCCCCCCGGCCATGCGCTTGAACTGCTCGGTGATCTCACGCAGCGTGCGGTTGATGTGCAGCTCAGGCCGCTTGCGGAAGCTCTCCTTGCACAGCGGGCACTGCCAGGCCTTGCTCTGCCCGTCCCAGTAGCCGCCGATGCAGGCCATGCAGAAGCTGTGGCCGCAGGGCGTGGACACGGGGTTGGAGAACACGTCCAGACAGATAGAGCACAGGAACTGCTCCTCCGACAGGAAGCTGCGAGACAGCGACATGCCCGGGTCACCACTGCGAGAGAGAGAGAGAGAGAGGAAGAGGGAGAGAGAAGGGGAGGGAGAGAGAGAGAGAAGGAGAGGGAGAGAGAGAGGAAGAGAGAGAGAGGGAGAGAGAGAGAGAGGGGAGGAGAAAGAGAGAGAGAGAGAGAGGGGAGAGAGAGAGAGAGAGAGATAGAGAGGGAGAGAGAGGAAGAGAGAGAGAGAGGGAGAGAGAAAGAGAGGGAGAGAGGGAGAGAGAGGAGAGAGAGAGAGAGAGATAGAGAGAGAGATAGAGAGAGAGGGGAAGAGAGAGAGAGGGGAGGAGAAAGAGAGAGAGAGGGAGAGAGGTGGAGGAGAGAGAGGGAGAAAGAAATAGAGGGAGAGAGAGAGAGAGAGAGAGAGAGAGAGAGAGAGAGAGAGAGAGAGAGAGAGAGAGAGAGAGAGAGAGAGAGAGAGAGAGAGAGAGAGAGGGGGAAAGGACTATTTTTATTTTTTATTTATTTAACCTTTATTTAACCAGGAAAAAAACTGTTGAGATACAATCTCCTTTTCAAGGGAGACGGCAGCAGAACAGCATTTAAAAGTTACATTCAAGATTCAAGATTCAAGATTTCTTTATTTGTCGTTGTCTTTGTACACTTGCGTGCATAAAAAAAACACACATATGACAATACAATACATTAAAACACCTTCCAAGGCACCTATACTGTAGATGTACTTAAAGAATCCAGCCTATGGGAAACATCTACACCCCTCCTTAAAGACATCTGCAACCAGGGTCTTGAACTCCCTAAGTGGTACCAGCACCTCTAACTGGATAACTTTTTGTAAGGTGTTCCATGTCGTGGGTGCACAATATGAAAAGGCAGTTTTTCCTAATGTGGAAACAACCCTGGGGCCTTTTAAAAGCCTTATTGTTAATAGTTATATTTTCCTAAACAGGAAATTAAATTACATGAACTTCACATGCCTACCCTGTCGTGCCTAGCAGGTAGTGATATGGATCTAAACTTACTCTGAGCTGCCTAGCAGGCATCGCTACAGTTCCACAC
>JAINUG010000540.1:155000-177330 GCA_029706075.1 Aldrovandia affinis
GTCTGTTAACTCTGCTGTGTGACAAGTCTTTACTGAACACAGCTAACTTCACTGAACACTACTCAGCCATTCAAGATGCCTTTGCAGACAGGTCTTTTTGTAAAGAGCAATTATTTGCCATGGGTTCTTCAGGAGCCATCGGGAGGAGTCTGATCTCAGAGATGGCCTCGGGTCATCTGCTGTGCGCTATTTGATAAATAAGCAGATACTACTGCTGTGTGTGTGTGTGTGTGTGTGTGTGTGTGTGTGTGTGTGTGTGTGTGTGTGTCAGACCTGGGTCAAATAAGCATTTAAAATACTTTAACCCTTTAGACCAACTTCCAAACTTCCAGGTGGTTCCCAGACTTGGTCCTGGGGCCCTACTGTGTATGCTGGCTGGGACAAACTACCGACAGACGTCAGCGTTTCCATTAGTAATTGGACTTCCATTTTTAAAACATCCGCAGAACTACAAATATTTTTTGTTTGTTTGTATTAATAATAATAATGGCGATGCCAAATAACTACAAATCTGATCTCCGTAGAGATGGTGGCGAAGACTATGTTTTTTTCTGTGATTGATTCGTTAGTGGTATGGCAGCCCTGCGACGGTTTTGACACCGATATTACTGGGCGATGAAGCACGTTCAAGATGCGGTCTGCGTACCTGGCACCGTTTTGTGTCTCTCATACCATACAGAATCATTTTCAATATTCATTCTGAAATCATGCACTGAATGCGATGTGGAGTGAGTTACTGAGCAGGAGTGTGGCAGACATGGAGAATAACATCATCAGAGCGATTAGTGCTTCAGTCCAACATTAAACTTTGTATTTTATTTTAAAGATAATTCATTTTTACGCATATTAAATGGACAGTATCAACCATACAGAAATATAGGCAACAACAATGTTCGCTGCTAGCGCGCAAGCTAGCAGCTAACATCATATTGTAGCGGTGAACGCCACTAAATCAAAACTGAGAGTTTGCTTTTCCATTTCAGCGCTAACAGCTTTATTATGACAAAGCAAGCAACACAGAGAAGCACGAAAAATACAATACTCACTAAAAACTCATGGGAGTCACTTACTATACAAACGGACACAACCATGGTTACACATTAATCTAACGAATAAAACATGGGGTAATAGGAAAATGACACACAAGGAAATATGGGAGATTGCACAAAACAACATAGCATCGCAGCCGTATATATATATGATCGCAGCCACCACACAATATTGGCATTACGGTGGCTAAGCTAACAGATCACCGTTATAATATAGCCATTGATTGCTGCTCTTTGCCATGCGTTTTTGCTATAGGCTACAACAGATAGAACGTCAGAAATTGTAATATTTGTCAAATGTAAAACCTAACAATGATGCAATACAAACCCATGCTGTGCATTATATCTACAAATTATAGGCTACTATCCACATGTATAATTCTATAAGCTCTCAAAGCAGTACCTACTGAGCTGCTTGTCTAGCTCTCAGGCTAACAGACTGTTAGTGACAGTTAAGCGACCTCGCAAGGTAGTTTAGCAAAGATAAGTCCTCGACAAGCAGGTAGCTAACTAATGTCATGGTAATGATATTTTAGCACAACAAAATGGAGCGTCCCAGCTGCACCATAGATATAAAAACGTAGCTAGATACTGCATTGGCTGCTGTTGTATGTTGCAGCGATGGATCTGAAATTAGCAATTACAATCGTGGCTACTGGCTAGCTGCAAACGAACAGGCTGTACAGCTGTTATTCCGCGCCGAGAAGGGGCCATGGGCCAGTGCTGGTCCAGCCATCATCCATCTGAAAGCATTTGGACACAAGAATAGATGTCCAGTTAAGTGAGCAGCACCGAAGAGAAACGCTAGCACACAATGAGAAGATGAGACAGATGACGGGGAGGCGCAGGCAGACAGAGTGGGGCGATCTTTGGCGGGTTTATGGCTCTGTGAGTGAAGCCAGGGCAGTTGGGTTGGTGAAACAGTGCCACACCCCAGAACTTCAGGTTTATACTGTACTTGTGGTTCTCTGTGGCTCAGTTGGTAGAGCACAGCGTTGGCAACGCTTAGGTTGTGGGTTCAATCCCCACTGGGGCCACTACTGAAAATGTATCCATTCACTACTGTAAGTTGCTTTGGATAAAAGCGTCTGCTAAATGGTGTATATTATATTATTATACCTACAGTTGAGCCAACTGTTTTACCTAGCCTAAATCACAAATGACTGAATTTAGAACTTGGTCTGGTGGGAATCAAAGCTCACATTTTGTTCAATGCACCAGCGAAACTATTTGTCGGAGAGACTTTATGAACGTTGCCATGGTGGTGCGCGAAAGCTACACGAGAGCGGTTCGCCACTGTGTTATACATGAGTTCTCAAAATGGCAGAGCTGATTATGTTTTTATTGTATGAAGCATGAAACTGGCTGGCAGTGTCGTGTAATGGTCAGGGAGCTGGGCTTGCAACTCAGAGGTTGCAGGCTCAATTCCCAGGTGGGGAAGGTACTTAACCTGAATTGCTTCAGTAAAATATTCAGCTGTATAAATGGATTGTATATAAAGAAATGTAAACTGTGTAAGTTGCTCTGGATAAGAGCGTCTGCTAAATGCCGTAAATGTGAAGCTGCCAAGAAAGCAGCAGAGGGTGGTTGTTATAAACTTAGTAGATTGTCAGGAAAATCATTGATGAAACAATTGTAAAATTTAAATAACCTGGATGTAATGCAGCAATTTCTCACGTTAACTATCCAAATTTCACAAAAATTGGTTGAGAATTAAGTGAGTTACAGTAGATTTTATCAGGGGAACTCTGCATCTCTCAATACACGTTTGTTTAGACGCGGATTGTGCCCACGTCAATATGGCTGCCGCATAGATGCATCTGAACAGGGTGAATGAGGCGTCTACGTTTTTATATCTATGAGCTGCACCGCCTCGGTTTAGGGCTTCCTGGAGCACGGCAGCCTCCCCACCCGGGAGAGGTAGAAGAGAGGCTGGACGAAGCTGCCGAACGTGGAGAGAGCGACGGTGATGGGGAACAGGTCGCAGCAATTTTGCCATCTGGTGAGCTTGCTGGAGAAGGGCATCATGGCGATCGAGGGTAGGTAGTTAAGCACCAACGTTGTCTGGATGATCAGGATGGTCGTGAGGGCACGTCGCTTGAGGAGGTGCGGCCCCTCCCCCGGCCGCTCCCCTGGCCCGGGGCGCCTCAGAACGCTGAGGATGGAGATACTGCAGAAGGAGTCCACCGCCATCACCACCGCTAACGTCCCGGCCCAAATGTAGGTACTAGAGTACCAAATATTGAGGCCACCGTACACAAGGACAATCACCCAGACTGTGGCCAGACTCCCCACCCTGTACCTCAGGGGCCTGTACCTGAGGAAGGTGAGGGGGTGGAGCACGGCCAGGTAACGCTCCACACAAACACAGCACTGGAACAGGGGACGGTTGACGACGAGCAGGCCGAAGAGGAAGTAGATGACGGGCTCTACAAACGAGCCGTACAGGATGAAGTTGTCAATAATGTACAGAGGCATTGTGGGATAGGAGGCCACCTCCATGGCTGCCAGGTTGAGAATGAAGAGCTCAGATTGATCCAGCCCTTTGGGGCCCCGGCCTATCAGCCATATGACCCAGGCGTTGGCGGGAAGGCCCACAGCAATATCCAGCATGGTGAGGGTTATGTAAAACAGGGTACCCCCTGCCTCCAAACAGAGCCTAGATCTACAGTCACTGAGGTAGGCTGAGGTAGGACTGGAGACTGATGTCCAATTTTCTGAAGAAATATCTCCCATTTTTCCTCCTGGCAGCAGGTATGTGTGTGTTTGTGTCGTATTATTGTGTCTGTGTTTGAGTGAGTGCTTTTGTATGCTTTGGTGAATGAGTGTATTGTGTGTGTATTTGTGTGGGTGTGTTTTTGGAGCAGAGAGAAGTATATCTTGAGGGAGCCTGTGTGGAAATAAAGAAGAGACTGAAGGATCGCTCTGTTGAGAAGGTACCTGTGCACTCTAACTCACCCATACAACTCTAACTCTCACTCTAACTCACTGATACAACTCTAACTCTCACTCTAACTCACTGATACAACTCTAACTCTCACTCTAACTCACTGATACAACTCTACCTCTCACTCTAACTCACTGATACAACCCTAACTCTCACTCTAACTCACCCATACAACTCTAACTCTCACTCTAACTCACCATACAACTCTTGAAACCAGGTGATGTGAGTTAACTGTGTAACTCACCAACTGTGTAACTGTATAACTTACTAATACGACTCTAACACCAACTCCAACTCTCACTCCAAATACAAATGTTGGTTTGTGCGACTTGGCTTTACACAGCATTTTGCACCCGAAAATGAAACTTACGATTTTAAACCACACAGCATAAAAACACTTTCTGAAAGGTAAATGAACAGATAGGGCCGTGTGGTCATTTGGCCCAAGTCCGAAGTCAAAACCTTTTTGTCAAATGGAGTCACGGGTTATTGTCAAGTCAAATCTCAAGTAAAGTTGTATGTATTTTTTAATACCAGGCTTGCATTATATCTAATAATCATGTTAAAAATGTGTCTTATCTATTCTTTGAAAGAATGGTGAAAAGTTTAAACTGAACCTTAATCATATTAAGACGTACAGTATGTGATAATGATGATCCATTCCTAATGCTTTGATTTATTGTTATTTTTTTAATTCATAAAATACATTTAATCAAACATGAATTCAAACAACTCAGTTACCATATGTTTTCAAATGTTTATTTATTAATTAAATATTTATCTTTTAAAACTGTATCCATCAAAACCTACAAGATACTTTCCTAACATCAGAGGTTCTGCCAGCTTTAATTTCATTCCGTCAACACAACAGGACAGGTCTGAAAAAATATTGTCATAGTCCATTTGGCCATACATTTTCTTACATATTTAAAATGAACCGTCTGCTGTTTTAGCGGTACTATAATTATGTGTCTATGATATTGTTTGATTAACTTATTTCAAACTAGTTTGAACACATTTTCAAAGGCAAAGTTTATGACAATGACCATTTCTCTCCCAAGTGCGAGCAGAGATGCATATCTGCGCAGCTTTGATTGGAATATTGGACAACTCTCGTTTTTCTCAGCCCTTATGAGCAAGTCAGTTCACTAACGCTTTTCAAAAACAACAAACACTAATGCTGACTGTTGGTTTCGGCGTTTAGTTGGTGTCGGTGTTTGGTTGGTTTCGGCGTTTGGTTGGTGTCAGTTTTTGTTGTTGGTGTGCGGTTGGTGTCGGTGTGCATTTAGTGTCCTGTGTTTGGTTAGTGTCAGTCTGTGGTTAGTGTTGGTGTGCGGTTGGTGTCAGTTTGTGGTCGGTGTGCAGTGTTTGGTTAGTGTCGGTGTACGGTTGGTTTTGGTTAGATTAATCTCAGTATTCCTGGGGAGCATGCCGTACAATATTTGCTGGCTGTCTAAACTTTTAAACATCCATTAATTATGTTGCAGCATTTCACAAAGTCTTTTAAACATTACACATAATATTAATTATAATTAATAAGTACAAATGTAATCAGACCTTGATGGAGGCAGTGCTTCAGTGCCCTGGAAGATGGTGAATAATGTCTGAGGACTGAACCTGCTGTTTTTTAAAGAGCTAGAACCCTGCCCAGTCTGTGCACCTGTTTCTGCCACATTACCATATTACTCTGTCTAAATAAACCATTATTTATGATTGATGCCATATTGCCTTATTACACTGTCAAAATACATCATCGTTTATTTCCATCTGTGTAGCTGCCATGCAAACGTCCCGATGTCATGAGAACCTTCACTGCCATCATCAGAAAAAGGCTGGAGATTTGGCTGTCAGTCGCACGGGCCCACGGTAGAGACAGGGTCAGGGTACAGACAGGGTCAGGGTACAGACAGGGTCAGGGTACAGACAGGGACAGGGTACAGACAGGGACAGGGTACAGACAGGGTCGGGGCACAGACAGGGACAGGGCACAGACAGGGACAGGGTACAGACAGGGACAGGGTACAGACAGGGACAGGGTACAGACAGGGACAGGGCAGAGACAGGGATAGGGATGGGATCCTGATATCTCCTGGAGGCCATTCCGCCGTTCAGTGATGTGTCCAGGATTTCCTGCATGGGGTGGCAAAGTGGAGGGCAAGAGCACAATAAGGGGTGGCACCAGCCGGTTGTGTATGTAATAACATTGGATATGTGATTAGATACACACAGGATATGTGATTAGATACACACAGGATATGTGATTAGATACACACAGGATATGTGATTAGATACACACAGGATATGTGATTAGATACACACAGGATATGTGATTAGATACACACAGGATATGTGATTAGATACACACAGGATATGTGATTTACAACTCTGTGCAAAATGAATGCCAGATAATGACATATTATTGCACTGGCCGCCTAGCGGTTCTATAGTCTGTAATACTTGAGAGGTTTGGTCACAGCACCGTATAAACACAAATTACTCTGGAATAATGATGAATAAACATGAAGAGCTTGATATGATTCGGTTGGCCTGTATGAAACAGCAGAGGTGTGTTACAGGCCTCTCAGCGCAGATTTACAATCTGCATGACCCATATAGAATTGATCCGAGTTACAAACTTTTACAAATATATCTATATCTATCTATATATATATATATACTGTATATCCTTTTGCAAATAAAAAAAATGTGTTAGAGTTCATAAGAGCTGAATACGGCGGTTACCATGCTGTCCAGCAAAGAGTTTTACAAATTCACCCACTTTTGCATGCTGGGATTAAATGCTAAGTATTGCTAAATTACTCGCACGCAGAGGCAGAGATACCTAGGTAGGCGGTTGACTTATTTAACATTTTTACATTTTACATTTTAAGCATTTAGCAGACGCTCTTATCCAGAGCGACTTACAAGATGTGCATTAATACATGGTAGGAACAATCACAGTTAGCGCACGAGATCAGTGCAGGAATACAGCAATAGACATCATTGCAGGCATCTGCGTACCATACCTGTAACACTGGGAAGGAAAAGGTATTTAACATTTAAATTTTTATTTTTATAAAGAGTATAGTGTTGAACGAGTAGACAGTGGTGAAGACAATTTAGCTAGATGGACAGAGATCAGGGGTAGTGGAGTCTGAAGAGGTGGGTTTTGAGTCTCTTGCGGAAGATTGGAAGTGATTCCGCAGTCCTGACCAATTGCGGGAGGTCGTTCCACCAACGAGGGACCAGGACAGAGAAGAGGCGAGACCGCGAGGAGCGGCTGCCAGGCGCCTGGAGGGATGGGGCAGTCAGTCTGCCAGCGGAGGCGGAGAGGTCTGGACGGGGTGTAGGGCGTGATGAGTGACTGGAGGTATGGGGGAGCAGTACCTCTGGCCGCTTGAAAAGCAAGCACCAGTGACTTGAATCTGATGCGTGCTGCGATGGGGAGCCAGTGCAGAGAGGAGAGTAGAGGGGTGACGTGGGTGAACTTCGGCTGGTTGAACACCAGGCGAGCAGCAGCGTTCTGGACTAGTTGCAGTGGCTTGATGGCACAGGCCGGAAGGCCTGCCAGCAAGGAATTGCAGTAGTCCAGACGTGAGATCACCAGGGCCTGGACCAGGAGTTGAGTGGCCTCTTGGGTGAGGAACGGTCGGATTTGTAGCCACTTTCATGGCATGCTCATAATTTTTTTTTTCCAACATACCGACAGCCTTGAATTGACTTAAATGAACAGGCTGTGCAAACTGCAGTTGGAATGGTCTCAATACAGCTAGCGAGCTGAACCGAGTGTTTGATGGAATCTGAGGGAACAGTATTTTGCGCACGGAAGTTTTGCGCATAGAAGTTTTGTCGGATTCCGTGTCCTCTTACGATAAGATGTACAGTATAACCGAAAATACTTAAAATACAATTTTACTAATATTTTAATCAACAACATTGTGAGGTACAACACAGATATATATTTTTTTGAGCTTGGAGTTGGGGTGGCAACCACGTTGGTAGAGCTAAAACGAACTGGACATAAGGACAAGCTGCACAAGCTTGTGATGAAAATGGTTAAATGGTGCACAGTAATGATCAGTTTAACGTTAAAGTTTTCGCCTCCTCGCTTTCCACCGGACTCTACTGTAGTCGCCTACGCCTATATGCCGTTCACTCAACATCCGTTAGCAGCTCGGCACAGTGAACAATGGCAGACGCTGCTGAGATAATGGCTAGCTACGTGGAGAGATCAGTGCAGTAATACAGCAACAGACATCATAGCAGGGAGCTGCGTACCATACCTGTAAAACTGGGAAGGAAAAGGTTAGTAATTATTATTATTTATTTATTTATTGAGTAAGCAGGGATACATAGTGTTGAGCAAGTAGGCAGTGGTGATGACAATTAGCTAGATGTACAGAGTTCAGTGGTAGTGGAGTCTGACACGGTGGGTTTTGAGATCGCGGAAGATCGCAAGTGATTCCACGGTGCTGACAGTTTGCGGAAGGTCGTTCCACCACTGAGGGGTCAGGACAGAGAAGAGGCGAGACCGCGAGGAGCGGCTGTCAGGCGCCCGGAGGGATGTAACAGTCAGTTTGCCAGAGGAGGCGGAGCGGAGGGGTCTGGCCAGTTCTTGAAAAGCCAATGATGTTCGCCTTCGGCCTCATCGAAGTCGGTGTCCTCTGTTCCAGTGCTGCACCTGTGTGGAGTGTTACCTGGCCGTGCATTTGGGGGGATGCTCAGCCTTTGTGCTTCTGCAATTTTCTGTCCTGAATTGCACATTCATGGTTTTTATGATTCTCTTAGGCTCTGTGATGTCCTTCTGCTGCCTAGCCGTACTCCGGGCTCTCAGGTGCCCAGGGTCAGGGGAGGGGGAGGGGCAGGGGCCTCACCTGGCCAAGAAGAGGGCCTTCAGGATCATCACAGTCAACCTGGTGTTTACCTTAGCTACCTACCTCCCTTTGATTGTTGTGACTTCCCTGGGAAATCACCTTTTAGAAGTTGTGTTTTTTATAGCCTACGGTGTCTACATAGCCCTCTTTATGCTTGGCTCATTTGTCCAGCCCCTCCACTTCCTGTCCCGGGCTGGGAAGCTGCAGTGCATCATGGGACACTGAGGCAGTGAAGAAATGCCGCTCCTACATTCAGAAGATTCTCCACACAGTTAGCAGAGAAGTTGGCCCCAGCTACAAACCAAATCACCTCGAGGGACAGCTAGCACATACAGTGTCCTTCACAAATATTGGCAACCTTTGTGAAGATGAGCGAAAAAGGCTAAGGAAAAAGTGTTTTTGTTGTTCATCAGATTGATCTTACACTCAAAATATAAGAGAAATTAAAAGTTTCAGGGTATGGCTGGATAGTATCACTGGTTTGTTCCAATTTGTTTTTGATACCCACTTCGTTAATGGATGTTCATTGTCACCACTTCTGCCTTGCATGCGTTGTTTGATTTATTGCATTATTTGCATAGCAGTTCACCTCATTATTATTCCTAGTTTTTGTGTACATTCATATAAAATGTAACATTTCAGATAAATGTTTCTGCTTATCACTGTCAATGAGTTGAAGAAAGAGGTAAGGGTGGCTGTTCAGACACCCTATTCTCCACAGTCAGAGAGCTGAAGAGTCTGCTCTGTTCATCTTCTCCACACTCCACAATATGGGACACAGTAAGCACTACCCATGGCCCATGTGACACCACCCCTGACCTGAAAAATCATGATGGCTATAAGCATGCTTTTGTGGTCTAATGGAAAAACATCACGTATGCCACAAAGTCAACACTGCCCATGTTTTATCTGGCTATAATGCGGCATCGACTGGAAAATTCATCAGACACGAGTGAACACAGGATTGAGCAATATAACAACACATAACAACGAGATGATCTATTCCAGTCTGCTCACCTAGGACTGAAATATACCTATCAGGCAGACACTGGATCTACAGTGCCCAAAGTTATAGTTGAGTTGCTCAAAATTAAATGGTCCTGACATCAACTTACAGAGAATCTGTGGCACAACTTTGCAATTGCAGTCCTTGATGACGATCAAGCAACTTGAGCCAGAGCCAGAGCAATTCTACCATGAAGGAAATGCAAACATCTTGACAATTAATTTTGAACGTCAGTATTTTGAATTAAGATATCATGAAAATGAATGTCAATGTATCATTCATAGTCCAGTAAAATGTGACAACTGGTTCAGGGTTTAAATGAAATGCCTTTTTGCAAGGCACTGTACCTGTATGATCCAATGGAATTCATTACTTTCAATTCTCAACTGAAAACTGGATGGCGTTGTGTTGTTGTGTCGCCCATTACTGCCTCTCCAGCCCCTCGAAACTCAGTGTGTGTTTGATGTGGGTTGTGTGTGTGTTTGCAAAGCAGCTGTCGTCCTTAATAATGATGAATGACTCATTTTACTGCATAGAATAACATACGCCATGCAGTGTGGTGTTTCACCTGCACATTCGCCTCAGTTGCTAACAACCTCTTATAGAACCAAGACTACCACTTAAACACCAGCACTTCTACTTCAGCCAAGGTCTGAGTATTACTTTATCACTCCATCCTTCCTTCTATCACTCCATCCTTCTCTCTGTCTATCTTTCAGTCTATCAGTCTACATGCCTCTATCTCTGTCTTTCAATCAATCAATCAGTGTGCTTGTCTGTTCTCGTACCGTGTCAGCCTGTTTTTTTCATGTGTATTTTTCTCGAACTTGCTATGAGGGGACAAAATGCGTTGTGTTTGTAGGTTGTGTATTTTTGTGTGCGCCCAGGGTAGGACTGGCCTCTGCTTCCCCCTATGTACATTTTTACATTTACATTACATTTTAAGCATTTAGCAGACGCTCTTATCCAGAGCGACTTACAAGATGATGCATTAATACATGGTAGGAACAATCAGTTTGCGCACGAGATCAGTGCAGTAATACAGCGATAGACATTGTTGTAGGCAGCTGCATACCATACCTGTAACACTGTTGTCCTTTCTTATTAGGGCAAAGTAGTAATTTAATTGAGTCAAACAGATCAGGCCTAAAACATTTTGGGTAATTAATAATGAACTGTACAGCAATAGTAGTATTGTATATAAACTGATACTTTATTTAGCATTTACTAATGATGAAACATTACTCAATGCTTTTCATGTTAAATATTTAGGAACATCAAAACATTTGTTTTCTAAATGTGGTCCACTAATTTGCATGAGTGCTTAACATAGTGTGGTGGATGCATTTGCATTGATCATTAAGGATTTAAACACACGTTTTCCAAAGGCAAAATGTAAACCGCTAAACAAGTATGTTAACCGTATGACTCAAGGTTTACCTTTTATTTTGCAAAAGTGTAGTTTGGCTCTGTATTTAAATGCTGAGCTGGGTGGTCAGAAACAGCCTGCTGATTGGCCGATCACTGAAAGAGCTGTCTCTAGGTTTAAAAGCACAGCCCAGCCTGTATGTCCTCAGAACTCACACCTTTTATTCCACAGCTTTCAGTCAAGTTCAGTTAAGCTTATTCTCCCACTTTGGGTCCCAGCTGTATAAAAAAAGCATTGCAAAAATCCAAAGTAAAAAAAAAAACCTAAATAATAAAAAAAGTATACATATATTTTATTTATTGCTTTCCATTTAACAATTACATTAAATGAGAAGAAAAGAAACGTTGTTTTTTTTATTTGAAAGCCTACAAATAAGGAAAAAAAGAGATGCTAAAATAAAACACTTTCTTCTAACAATGTAGGTCTCAAAATATAAACTCAAATCATGAAAATAACAAATTCATGTGCGCCTTGTTTTCCCCCTCTGATTCGCGCGCCAACTTTTCCGCACCTTCCGCACAAGCAAATCGCTCTCCTCTTTTGAGAAGCGCGCAAAACTGTCATCCATGTCAGGAAATTACCAATTTGCTATAGTGTTAGCGCACTGGTATTTAAAGGGATCGAAAATAGGTGTTCTGATTGGCCATTATGAAACCAAACCCCCACCACACCCACATGTATTTTTTAAAACTTAATCCAACCTCCTTTACAACTGCGCCGGAGGTGCGCTATCGTCCTAAGTCACGAAATTACCGTTAGACACGCCCTAAAGCGCCACCGTCCTCACTTTGCCTCTGCGTTACCGACACCGTCCTGATTCACCAAATTAGGGCCCTTAGACTTGACTAGACTGCGGTCCTTGCTACCCTACAAAAACATGTGCAGCAGTGGAGAAGAACACGTCCTGGTCCAACTTCTGATCCGTGTGAGAGAGAGCGTTTTCTGATTTACAGTAGGATATAAGGGTTTTTGCACATCCAGGTTTTCAAAAGTTCCCGCCTGTGGGCGGGGCTGAACGCGAGGGGTGGGGCTCAGTGTGAACTCCTGTATTTCACAGGCTCACCTCTAGGGTGCATTGAATTGAATCGAACCATTATGATTCTCTGGTACCAACACATGCATTAGTCGCATGCATTAGGTCGCATTTGCTCTTCAATTTTGGAGCACTGCAGTAAATTGGGAGCGGACTCCGCAAGCGTGAGTTATCCGAATCCAACAGTCATCAGGGGGCAAGCTATCCAATAAAATATTTAAAATATGACACTGTATTATTGTATTACTGCATTCTTTTAGGGAATTACTTTTATGCCACCAAAAAGAAAAAGATTTAACAGAAGCAATTAATCCGTTTTTTTCATTTTTGTTTAGAAAGGAAACAAATTTGTCAGAAGCTTGTGGAGTGGAGAAAGATTGTTTGAGCTCAGTGTGGCCCGTACTGGCCACTATAGATATGGAGGCTTTAGGTAGATCAGCTATGAGGGGAAGACTTTATTCAGTGTGCACACCACCAACAGGCTGTCCACATCCAAGATATGCAGATGAGAATCCCAGGTCTGAACCCAAAAATAAAGTTTAAAGTTATAAACTTCAGTTAACCCTTTGATACATAACCCGGGTCAAAAATGGAGAGTTTATTTTCTATATCTTTGTAAAAAATTAATTTCATCATTCAGCAATCCAGGTATTCCTCAATTAACTTGTTTTTGATAATCACAAATCTTTATTTTGATATTTCCTTTCTTACTTTTTGAATAAAAATGGTTTTTGTATTACTACCCCTCCAATGCATAACATGGGTCAAAAATGACCCGCATTCATTTCCTATGTACATTTATGCACAATTGAGTGTTTATTTGCTATATCTTTGGAATAAATGTATTTTATCACTCAGCAATCCAGGTAACTTGTTTTTGATAAGGAACCTTTTGATCTTTGTGCTTCTGAAAATTGACAGTTATCAGATGTGTACAGCCGTGGCCAAAAGTTTTGAGAATGACACAAGTATTGGTTTTCACAAAGTTTGCTGCTTCAGTGTTTTTAGATCTTTTTGTCAGATTTTACTATGGTATACTGAAGTATAATTACAAGCATTTCACAAGTGTCAAAGGCTTTTATTGACAATTACATTAAGTTAATGCAAAGAGTCAATATTTGCAGTGTTGACCCTTCTTTTTCAAGACCTCATGCAGTACCATTCTTTATTCATGGCTGTGTTCTTAGGCAAAATTGTGAGTGAGCCCACTCCCTTGGCTGAGAAGCAACCCCACACATGAATGGTCTCAAGATGCTTTACTGTTGGCATGACACAGGACTGATGGTAGCGCTCACCTTTTCTTCTCCGGACAAGCTTTTTTCCGGATGCCCCAAATAATCGGAAAGGGGATTCATCAGAGGAAATGACTTTACCCCAGTCCTCAGCAGTCCAATCCCTGTACCTTTTGCAGAATATCAGTCTGTCCCTGATGTTTTTCCTGGAGAGAAGTGGCTTCTTTGCTGCCCTTCTTGACACCAGGCCATCCTCCAAAGTCTTCGCCTCACTGTGCGTGCAGATGCACTCACACCTGCCTGCTGCCATTCCTGAGCAAGCTCTGCACTGGTGGTGCCCCGATCCCGCAGCTGAATCAACTTTAGGAGACGGTCCTGGCGCTTGCTGGACTTTCTTGGGCGCCCTGAAGCCTTCTTCACAACAATTGAACCTCTCTCCTTGAAGTTCTTGATGATCCGATAAATGGTTGATTTATGTGCAATCTTACTAGCAGCAATATCCTTGCCTGTGAAGCCCTTTTGGTGCAAAGCAATGATGACTGCACGTGTTTCCTTGCAGGTAACCATGGTTAACAGAGGAAGAACAATGATTTCAAGCACCACCCTCCTTTTAAAGCTTCCAGTCTGTTATTCTAACTCAATCAGCATGACAGAGTGATCTCCAGCCTTGTCCTCATCAACACTCTCACCTGTGTTAACGAGAGAATCACTGACATGTCAGTTATTCCTTTTGTGGCAGGGCTGAAATGCAGTGTAAATGTTTTTTTTGGGATTAAGTTCATTTTCATCTGATCACTCTTCATAACATTCTGGAGTATATGCAAATTGCCATCATAAAACTGAGGCAGCACTTTGTGAAAATTTATATTTGTGTCATTTTCAAAACTTTTGGCCATGGGTGTGTATGTGCTGAAAAGTAACAAAAAAAACATATTTCAAATATCAATGGATTCTTGTGTAGACCAAATCACTGCTAAAATCATTATTTTAACAAAATTATTCTTAAATTATTATTATAGTATGTCTTTATTGATGACGGGTCATTTTTGACCCATGTTATGCATTAGAGGGGGTGTGGAGGGCTTATGTATCAAAGGGTTAATACTTAAAAAAGGGCACATTATATGGTCTCACCATTTTAAAATGTAAATGTATAATTATAGCAGAAAAGCATACAAAGGCACTCGTATCCTATGACTCAGAATCTTGGCCTAATGCTTTGCGTAGTGCTTCTGTCCACTTTCTAAAAGTCTCTTCTGGCATCTTCTGGTTCCTGTTCCAGGTTCGCTCAGCGTGTGTGGCGTGAGGATGAACAGGTCTACCAAAAACGAAAACGGAACCATTTCCCCTCCTCTCGTCCCTGCTGAGCACACCATAGACTGGCACAACATCATCAGCTTGTGGCCAGAAGTCGCCTGGATATACATTTTTGCCCATGTGAGCAATGTCCTGGTGGGCTTGCCGATCAACGTTTGGGTTCTGTGGTTGATCGTGAGAGGGTCAGAAGGTGTGCTGGCCTCAGACATCTTCACCCTCAACCTGGCCGTCTTAGAGCTGATCTACTGCCTGCATCTTCCTCTGGTTGTGCTTAATATTACTGTCTTAAATTCAATTCTGTTCATGCCGCTTTCATTCTTCTACGGCCTTATTTTCTCCGGCCGTCCCCTGTTCCAGTGCTGCACCTGTGTGGAGCGTTACCTGGCCGTGCTCCACCCCCTCACCTTCCTCAGGTACAGGCCCCTGAGGTACAGGGTGGGGTGCTCGGCTCTGGTCTGGTTGATAACACTTGGGGGATGCTCAGCCTTTGTGCTTCTGCAGCTTCTTGTCCTGAATTACGGATTTGGGTTTCTTTGGATTCTCTTACTCTCTGTGATGTCCTTCTGCTGCCTAGCCGTACTCCGGGCTCTCAGGTCCCCGGGGCTGGGGGAGGGGGAGGGGCAGGGGCCTCACCTGGCCAAGAAGAGGGCCTTCAGGATCATCACAGTCAGCCTGGTGATTACCATGGCTACCTACCTTCCTATGATTGTTGCAGCTTCCCTGCATAGTTACATCTCAATCAGATCATTTTGCATCGTGTTCGCCACCTGCTACTCCATCTCTGTGCTCTGCAGCTTTGTCCAGCCCCTCCACTTCCTGTCCCGGGCTGGGAAGCTGCAGTGCATCATGGGACACTGAGGCACAGGGGAATGCCTGACATTTGTTACAACAAATAAACTACTGACAGTTACCCCAGATGTCTGGACCAACGTTTGTGACAGATTAACTTTGGCTGCGATTATCAGGCCTGGCGAGTGAACGGTGACGTTAGTTGTACACAAGGCTGGTGTTGAACAGGAACACAAAAACTAAAGTGGGAGCTAACAAGAGCAAGGTGTCAAAAGAAAAGAACAAGAGCAAGGTCAAACCTGTCAAAAGAAACCCACAAAAAGAAGGTAGTGAGGAAGGGTAAACCGAAAATCAAGAGCTCACAGCTGTTGCCAATCAAACCACTCCTGGACACACATCCACAAACCCATTTGCATAACAAAATGAAACCCACAAGAAATGTGTAAAGCATCAACTAGCTGGAGTTTTTATTTGGATGTCATAGTCACCTTCTAGCTAGCCAGTTAGCTAGTTTTACAGCTGAGCAAGCAATTGGTATTCATAGCTGGCCACCTTCTAGCTAGCCAGCTAGCCAGCTAGTTTTACAGCTAAACAAGCAATTGTTATTAGCTAGCCAGCTAGCTAGTTTTACAGCTAAACCTTCTAGCTAGCCAGCTAGCTAGTTTTACAGCTAAACAAGCAATTGTTATTCGTAGCTAGCCACCTTCCATACATTACATTCGTAGCTAGCCAGCTAACTTAACTGTACAGCTGAACAGACAATGCATATTGTAATGTTCGTAGCTAGCTGGCTATATAATTATAATATAATTATATATTATAATTCATATATTATGTTCGTAGCAAGGCAGCTAACTTAGCTGTACAGCTTATTCGTAGCTAAATGACGTCACCCGGACACATTCTTCTGGGTTTTCTCACTCAGGAATGCGAGCTCGTCATGTTGGCATAGCAACTACAGTCCAAAATTCCGATTACATCACCCCGGACACATTCTGGCAAAGTGGACACCATTTGCCATGACAGCGCCAGGCTACTGCGCTGTATCCATCTTGAGTGGCTTCAAATTGGTTAGCTAGAAAACTTTTATTTATCTCCCCGTTTACTTATTTTTCCCCAGTGGGCTCTGGACCTTTTTGTTTAGCCTTCTCTTGGCTAAACTGGCTAGCTTTGTGATTGATTTGGGATACGTTTCAGCGTTGTGGATTCTGTTTGCTATAATATCAAGAGCTAGTTAGCCAACTAGCCACAGTTGGGTAGCTAGCCAGCTAGCAAGCGTAAATGTAAATAGCTAGCATGCTACTTACGTAGTAGGGCAATATGAAGGTAAGATGCTATATTCCAAACCAGAAATTGGCTAACGGCATATAGTATGAACGAATCGCCATTTTAGCTCCGTTTTTAATCACCTAAATAATTTGGCTAGCTAATGTTGGGGTAGTTGTAGCTGGAAGCTGGTCTACAGTCCGTCCATCCTTCAACTAGACGACGTGTAACGTTAGCGTTACTTCGTTTAAAACCTGCTTTAATGGAGCGCCGAGTTTAAAGTCGCAAATGCGTCCGTTTAAATCATTTGGCTGTACATTTGTTCCAAGCGCAATGTTTAGTGCTGTAGCGATAACGTTAACGGTTTCAGCCGTCTGTTGGATAGCGGACTGAGCTGGAGTATTAGGAGCTACTGTGTCTGCTGACGAGCCGCTGAGGTTGCGGGAACTGGCGAGGTACCGCTGCTCCACCTAGTTTCCTCAGTTAGCCTACCTTGACTGGCGGTGCTTCTTTTATTTGGTGGGTTGAGCAGTTGAAAGGTTCTCTAAGAAATCCTGAATTAGTTTCTGTGGTATTTTTTTAAATCACTAGCTAGTATTGGCAAATATACCATTGGCGTCACATAATCGCTGGCGACAACGGTCGCCACACTAAAGACGGGAAAGTTTGACCGAAAACCCCAAATTGACACTTAAATTATGGCAGAAGCAATATGGTCGTTCTAATTAACTATCAGCGTACATTTACATTTTTCACCAGACGCTCTTATGGCGTCACATTAATCGTGAGAACAATCGACAAGATCAGTGCAGTCAAAAGACATCCAGGCACGAAAGTAACATTGGGAAGGAAAAGGTTAGTGGGTTTTTTTTTTTTTGGTAAAAGTTTGACAGATTGACTAGATGGACAGTGAAAACCCCAAATTGACACTTAAATTCCACCATCGAGGGACCAGGCAGAAGCAATGCCAGGCGCCCGGAGGGATGCAGTTAGGGGTCTAAATACGTGATGAGTGACTAACATACGTTCTAATTAACTATCAGCTGTCTTTGCAGTGGCTTGATGGCACAGGCCGGAACTGCCTAGCTAAATTAACAGGGCCTCCGTTTTATTTAGCCAATTCGTCACTAAAATCCAAGTCACTGGTCAGGGTAGGCACGGTTTTGGTATGGTCGTGCCTATCCTGTGCCTATCTGGGGGGAGTTGGCAGATTAGGAGAGGCATACGCACAGTTTTGTTTTGTGTTTTTATTGCTAATGTGTAAGGCGAGGATTTGGAGTGGTCCTTTAGCAGTGCTTAGGGGTAACGTCTCCCTCGATATTCTCTTTGCAATATGGGTGGGGTCATCACCAAACGACGCTTTTGTGGCCAAGCGAGAAAGAAAGCCTGGCTTGTGAGGCTCCACTTCCCTGGGTCTGACAGTGCAGTAACCCATCGAACCACCAGGGGTAGTCCAACACCCTCAGCACCCCCACTTATGCGCCTGTGTTTTTAATTGTGCTTTACCACCTATTTATTTATTGCGTTTGTGTCATCTAAATTGTTGTTCTTTGTTTTAAAATTGTTCTGTTATTATTTCTGTTTCTTAATGTATTTGTTTCTGTGAAGCGCTTTGTGTGTCCCATACGAAAAGTGCTATACAAATATAGTTGTTATTTATTATTATTATTATTTATTATTATTATTATTATTATTATTATTACATTTTATGGTCTCAACCATTTGATTTACTTTCACATGTAGCTGCTGTTCAATTATGTCTAAAATATTATATTCCAGTGTGTCCTTAGTAATGAACCTTGGCTTTGCTGTTGTTTCACGGGGGTGTATGAAATATGCTCCTCTGTGAGGTGCGTGGCATTGGCTGGGGATATCATGTAACATTGGAGTGGCTGAGCCCTTGGAGCTAATGTCATTCAAATGACCCAGGCCCATTCAAATCATCAGTGAGCCTTCGCACCCGCCAGATGTGTCACGGGTTGCCAAAAACTAAATCGTGATCATGACAGTGATGATTAAAAATAATAAATGATAAGATGATAGCCAGGGAGGCAACTCGCGCAATGCCCACAAAAGGGAGAACGACATTTTAAAACACATTTTACAACCATAGTGCCATTTCAAATCTAGTGTCAGTGAAAGATAAAAGTCTACAAACATTTAAAAGGCTTTGGAATCAGGCACACATTTTAAACCACTGTCAGAGCTAAAAATTAAGATTATTAGGAGCTTTTGATATATTTTTTTGTCCAAAAATATGAGAAATGGTCTCAGAAAACACACCAGGAATTCTTTCATGTTTTTGGAAGTATATATACAACCACATTCATATTGAGGTGTAGACCCAGGACAACTAAAGTGGAAGGTATTGGTAGACCTACATACATATTTTTAACCATTATTTATTGTTTTTTTAATCTGAAAGATAAATATATGTAGAAACATGCATAAACATCAGTGATTTAAATGTATTTTAAAGAAAGAGTTATGCTTTACCTACTAGCTTTTCAGTGTATATCTGCATACAAGTTATGGTTATAGAGGGTATAATTACCTTGATATCCACTGTATGTCTTTCCTTGATGTCACTCTTTTGGCAATATCATTATGCACAATATGAAATGTAAATCAATAATCATGCGCGTTGTAATGTTAATCAACTTAACTCATTGTAGTTTAACAGCCAAAAGACAAATGTTCAAATGCAGTATTTAATCATCACATAAATTATAGCATACAACAAAATGTCACAGCTGAAACCCCAGATGTTCTGTAAACATCTTTGAATCATACTTTTTATCACAAAACTCTGTTTTTGTCATTTATATTAAAAACCCATATCCTTTTCAGTGTTTGGTCAGTTACCAAACTCATTATCTATCTATTCCTTTAAAGAAAAGTAGAAATGGTGGGAAATGTACATATGTGATGTAGTTTGTTAGACTTTCCAAAATTAAAAAAATCTCAGTTTGTTACTGTATAGATGCTTTGGTTATTTACATAGTTTTTAGCCTTTATTTAGTAATCATGAAAGGATAATAATGATTTTTAGAGTAACTGTTACTCTGGTAACATGATAATTGCTTTTATGTATTTTGTTGACTAGGTTTATAATCAAGTTGAGCTCCACATATGCCGATGAAATACATCAAGAATGGTGTATTTACACAGTGTAATATGGTAATATGGCAGAATCATAAAGGATGGTTTATTTACACAGTGTAATATGGTAATATGGATAAATCATATGTCAATGTCAATTCAAGTACTTCAGGTGAATCCAACACTCCCGTAGATTCAAATTAACAGCCCGTAAGTGTACGTTTGATTCACACATAAATGGGTGGTCACAACAGGTGGAAATGTGTGGATGCGCATGCAGTCTGTTATAGAACCTGTTTGGCAGACCTCTGCGATGAGGAAAAGCAATCACAAGGATTGGGTAAGGGTTTCCATTGCTGTACGTGATGTCAATAACACTTCAGCACACATTCCTGTGGCCAGGTGAAGCAGGTAAGCGCCTATAGAATTTGATTGCTTTTAGACATGTGTATGTGGAAATGTATACATGTTCATATGTTCAATGTATACATGTGGCTCAGTAGGTAGAGCATGGCACTGACAACGCTTAGATTGGGGGTTCGATTCCCATTGGGATCAAATATACTGAAAAATGCATGCATTCATTACTGTTGCTTTGGATAAAAGCGTCTGCTAAATGGCATTTGTTATGTTATTTATATGTGCATCAAATTTGTTGCACAGTTGGTATACACGTTGGGGATGAACTGTGTGTGTTAATTTACTCCCTGGCTTATTGAATTTGCCAAAAAAATGTATGAAGCGATTTATGATTTTTATTTACATTTTCTATGTACATTATATGTATACCATGAATGTTTACTCAAATATTACATATGTTTGAAATATTTAAAATCCAGCCATAGGTTATAAGGCTTCAGGGATAAATATGTTGGGTAGGCCCAGTTTACCATTATTTTAGCTAGCATGGCTAGAAGAAGAGATCTGACTTTGAAAGAGGGGTGATTGTTGGGGCATGTTTTGCAGGATCTTCAGTGATGAAGACAGCCCAACTTGCTGATGTTTCACGAGGAAAAGTAGCTAAGGAATGGCTATGGAATAAGAACATAAGAATACATAATGATGAGAACGGGCTGAGAATAATGGTGTTGCATCCCTCCAACAGAGCACCAGACACTTGCCTTGCCAAGGAGCATTGAAGCTGTTCTGGTGGCTCGTGGTGGCCCAACATGATTAATACACTTTATGTTGGTGTTTCCTTTATTTTGGCAGTTACCTGTATGTATACACATACAAATGACAGCATGGAGACTTATCAAATCAGACCAATGGTATCATGCGATCAACACTATTGATTAGCCAGCCTCTGGGATCATTATCTCTACAGTACTGCTGGTTGTTATGTTCTTCATGATGGAGGAATGTTGTACCCATAATCACATGCGGCAAATTGTTCTGGTGTTTCAGGGTGCCGTGTGGCCTCCAGGAGATAACAGGATCCCATCCCTGTCCCTGTCTGTACCCTGACCCTGTCTGTACCCTGTCTGTACCCTGTCCCTGTCTCTACCCTGTCCCTGTCTGTACCCTGACCCTGTCTGACCCCCTGTCTGTGACCCCTGACCCTGTCTGTACCCTGTCCCTGTCTGTACCGTGGGCCCGTGCGACTGACAGCCAAATCTCCAGCCTTTTTCTGATGATGGCAGTGAAGGTTCTCATGACATCGGGACGTTTGCATGGCAGCTACACAGATGGAAATAAAGGATGATGTATTTTGACAGTGTAATAAGGCAATATGGCACAATCATAAAGAATGGTTTATTTAGACAGAGTAATATGGTAATGTGGCAGAAACAGGTGCACAGACTGGGCAGGGTTCTAGCTCTTTAAAAAACAGCAGGTTCAGTCCTCAGACATTATTCACCATCTTCCAGGGCACTGAAGCACTGCCTCCATCAAGGTCTGATTACATTTGTACTTATTAATTATAATAATGATAATAATGTATAATTTCATAACTGAACACTGAATGGTTCATTTTCAATGCTAAAGTGTAATGTTTAAAATACTTGGTGTAATGCTGCAACATAATTAAGAGATGTATGTTTAAAAGTTTAGACAGCCACCAAATATTGTACGGCATGCTCCCCAGGAATACTGAGATTAATCTAACCAAAACCAACCGTACACTAACCAAACACTGCACACCAGCCAAATACTGCACACCAACCGTACACCGACACTAACCAAACACTGCACACCGACCACAAACTGACACCAGCCAAATACTGCACACCAACCAAACGCCGAAACTAACCAAACGCCGACACCAACAGTCAGCGTTAGTGT
>JAINUG010000541.1:0-128103 GCA_029706075.1 Aldrovandia affinis
TTCTGTCTCTGATTTAAATGGCTCATTCTGTTTAATTTCATCTCCAGAGGAAAAGCCTAAAAATAATAAATAAACCAATAATGTTAGCAAATCCAACCATTTTACTCATTTAAGAAATGAAATGAACAAGATTATTATGAAGAGAAGACTAATGGCAGGAAAAAAACCCAATACTTCCAATAACGTTAAAGAAAACTTACAGAAGGAGACAGTTAACACCAGCCCTGCAAAAAGCTGCATCTTGTTATGAAGTGAGCATTCAGGTTATTAGAGGAGAGAGAAGCTGAGGCAGAATGTGTGTCTTAGTTTTTCTGTGAGGATGTGTGGGAGGGGCAATAGTACCCTGATGAGAATGAAAAAGAAACTAAAGCTACTGAATGTGTCGTTTGTAGACGAAGTTGGAAATGGGGGTTGGAGTTTATCTGCCCTATCAATACATTCTGAGGAGCCACATGTGAAGTTTTTTAATAGGAATACGCTTTGGATTATATAAATTTAGGAATCTCTGTTAGAAATATAAGCTGTATGAAATCTTCTATCACTATCTATATTTGGGGTCTGTGTAGAAGAGGTGTATCTCTCCAGATTGCATCATATGCCATTTTTTGATTGATTAAACTTCTGTTTGTTCTTGTTGGCCAAGCATGTTTTGCCTCCTCATTTCATATATGTATATGCTCAGCTCAGACAATTTAAAGGCTCAGGAAACCTTTGCAGGTGTTTTCAGTTAATTAGCTGATTAGAGTGTCACACCGTGAGTTTACAATATTGAACTTTTTCACAATATTCTAATTTTCTGAGATACTGAATTTTGGGTTTTCATTAGCTCTAAGCCATAATCATCAAAATTAAAACAAATAAAGGCTTGAAATATTTAACTTTGTGTGTACTGAATCTTTATAATATATTTCACTTTTTGAATTGAATTACTGAAATAAATTAACTTTTCCTAATTTATTGGGATGCACCTGTATATGCTCAGCTTAGAGTGGAGACCCTTTTGTTTCACAAGATGTTATTCCTTGAAATTTAGGAGTCACATGGAATGTTCTTCCTTGAACTTTAGGGTCCTCCTATCATGACCCTATTTGCAGATGACAAATGCATCTGTGCAGTCCCACAGAATGTCTCTCCCACAATGATACTTAGAGTTACAAATCTCTTGGTTTTGGGCACTGTGCTCTCGATGCATATAGAAGAGTGGCATACAGTATGAATGTGGTCTGTCATGGGAGAAGGGAATGGTGTGACATGGTTAGCAGGGGGAATGTTGTATGGTACGTTTTGTGTGATCTGCCCAGCCTCTCAATATATGCATCTTACCCTTACATTTGTTCATGAATATTTGAGTTTTACCTTTCATAGAATATAAGTATTTACATTAGAATGTAGTAGAAGTAGAAGTTTCATCTTTTATAATGCATAAGTAGATTTTTCATAAAGAAGTCATTAGAAGTATAAGCAATGATCCAGATATAGCAGATATATTTCTGTTTCAGATGTAATTTTGCTTCATGTCATAGTTGGAAATGTTTAATATTCTACATACCACCCACTGAGACTCAATCCTGTGAACCGCCAGAGCACTGTACAAGCTGCTAAATATATCAAAAATAAATTCATGACAACATAAGCTAATGAAGAGCAAGATGATCATTTGCCAATATCTTTATAATTGTGTGGCCAAATTTATCGCCATAAAAAGCAAACTTGTTTTGATGTGTTGTGTAGTGGTTACAGTATGTACCAATGGTTTCCACCTATTGCCTTCTTTTGCATATTCTGTGCAAATACTTTTTTATTTTAATGCACCATTTTTTTAAATGCAGAAGCAGTTTTAACAAATGTTAGAGGAGTGTCCCGCAGAACTCATTGAAAGTTGTTCTTTACACAGGAAGCTCTAGAAAGGGCCTGCCACCATCTCATGTGATTGTAGTGCTGCTGGGTTTGAGTCCTTTAATCACCAGGACCCTCCTGGAGGTGAGGCAGAGCTGATCAGACTCTACGAGAGATGGTGGATCACTACCTTCCACGAAGTAAATCCCTTTATGAACATAAAATAAAAAGCACATAAAATGAATTCCCTTGCTACATTAATACAAAATTATTCAGTAAAGTTTGTTCCACATCGCCAATCTCCTAGCTCACAACCAATGCCGCAGCCTGTATTGCTTTCATCACACTTGAAAACTCCAATTTAAGTTTCCCTCATTTTTTAATTCCTAGCTCACCTCCCACTACTGCAGAAGATACTTACACTATCACGAATTAGTTGACCAAACAAAAGTCTGGGTTCTTGTCACATTCTCATGCTTACTCTCACCATGCCCAATTAATCAACCAATCAAAGGCCTGAGTTGTTACAACATTTTCTTACTTTCTCATACTAACCACACTCATGATACCCTCAATTCATGAAACAAATGAAACAACATTTGTTATGTATGCTCCAGTATCATCAGTGCATGTTATGAATCTTTGTGTACCATTTTTAAGCCTCCCAGCCTCCTCCTTAAAATATTTACAATTCTTAATGATGTAGAATACAGTGATTAAAACATCATGAAGCATAAACCACAGGACTCCCTGTGTTAAAGTGTTACCAGTTGTGGAAAACATGTACATTTTAGATTTGTATTTGAAAAAGATTTTTTTTCTTTGCATTTTTTTATATAAGATATTTTCTTAAATTGTGGAATGTCAAAACAAGTATTGATCTGATTTAGTTGAGTAACATTTTACATTTACATTTTAAGCATTTAGCATTAGCATTAGCTCTTATCCAGAGCGACTTACAAGATGTGCATTAATACAAGATAAGAACAATCATAGTTAGCGCACAAGATCAGTGCAGTAAAACGGCAATAGACATCATTGCAGGCGTCTGCATATCATACCTGTAACATTGGGAAAGAAAAGGTTAGTGGGTGTTTTTTTGTGGTTTTTTTTGTAGATCAAGTAAACAGAGGTGACGACAGATTGACTAGATGGACAGTGTTCAGTGGTAGTGGAGTCTCAAGAGGTGGGTTTTGAGTCTCTTGCGGAAGATTGGAAGTGATTCCGCAATCCTGACCGATTATGGAGGTCGTTCCACCAACGAGGGACCAGGACAGAGAAGAGGCGAGACCGCGAGGAGCGGCTGCCAGGCGCCCGGAGGGATGGGGCAGTCAGTTTGCCAGCGGAGGCGGAGCGGAGGGGTCTGGGCGGGGTGTAGGGAGTGATGAGTGACTGGAGGTACGGGGGAGCAGTACCTCTGGCCGCTTGAAAAGCAAGCACCAGTGACTTGAATCTGATGCGTGCTGCGATGGGGAGCCAGTGCAGAGAGGAGAGTAGAGGGGTGACGTGGTTGAACTTCGGCTGGTTAAACACCAGGCAAGCAGCAGCGTTCTGGACTAGTTGCAGTGGCTTGATGGCACAGGCCGGAAGGCCTGCCAGCAAGGAATTGCAGTAGTCCAGACGTGAGATCACCAGGGCCTGGACCAGGAGTTGAGTGACCTCTTGGGTGAGGAACAGTCGGATCCTCCGGATGTTATGGAGGGAGAAACGGCAGGTCCGAGTGATCGCTGCAATATGGCTCGAGGAGCACAGCTGGTTGTCCAGGGTTACCCCAAGACTCCTGGCAGACTGGGACGGAGACACTATGGAGCCTTCCACGGTGATTGACGCATCAATCATCGGGGAGCCCTTCGTTGGGAGGAAGAGCAGCTCTGTCTTCCCCAGGTTCAGCTTCAGGTGGTGGGTGGACATCCATGCGGAGATGTCAGCCAGGCATGCAGAGATCCGTGCCGGGACCTGGGTATCAGATGGAGGAAAGGAGAGAAAGAGTTGAGTGTCATCAGCATAACAGAGCCAAGTGACTTGGTGTACAGAGAAAATAGGACACGGCCTAGCACCGAGCCCTGCGGGACACCGGTAGAGAGGGTGCGGGGAGAGGAGAGGGATCCTCTCCAGGCCACCTGGTAGGACCGGTCAGCCAGGTAGGACTCAAACCATGTCAACGCAGATCCAGAGATTCCCATCTCGACGAGAGATGAGAGCAGGATCCGGTGGTCCACGGTGTCGAATGCCGCCGACAGGTCGAGGAGGAGGAGGACGGAGCTAAGAGATCGGGACTTAGCAACGTGAAGAGCCTCAGTGACCGCAAGGAGAGCAGTCTCTGTGGAGTGGCCTGCTCTGAATTGGTTAGGATCGAGCAGGTCGTTCTGTGAGAGATGAGCAGACAGTTGATTATAGACGGCCCGCTCTAACGTTTTGGAAAGGAATGGGAGGAGAGAGACAGGTCGGTAGTTAGAGATGACAGCAGGATTCAGAGAGGGTTTTTTTGAGGAGGGGGACAACCTGAGCGCATTTGAGGGAGGAGGGGACAGAGCCAGAGGAAAGAGAGGAGTTAATGACATTGGAGACAAAGGGAGGATGTCCATAGCAATGGACTGGAAGAGGGGGAAGGAATGGGATCAAGAGGGCAGGTGGTGGGACGGTGGGAGAGAACAAGTTGAAGGATGTCCGAGTCAGGGAGGGGTGAGAAGGAGGACAGAGGAGTGGGAGGTTTAGGTAGCGGGATGGGAGAGGGAGAGGTTGGGGGAAGGAGTTGCGAATGACATCAACCTTCTCGTGAAAAGAAGGATGAGAAGTCATCGGCGGTTACAGAGGAGGGGGTGGGGAGGAGGAGGGGTGAGGAGAGAGGAAAACGTAGCATAGAGTTTACGTGGGTTGGAAACAGAAGATTGAATCTTAGAAAGGAAAAATGCAGACTTAGCAGAGGAGAGGTTAGTGGAGAAGGAAGCCAGGAGTGTGTGGAAATCAGACAGAGCTACAGGGGATTTGGATTTTCTCCATTTCCTTTCTGCCGCACGCAGCTTCAGTCGGTTAGCCCGAATGGAATCGGTTAGCCAAGGGGTGGGGGGTCGGAGACGAGCGGGGTTAGCCGATAGAGGACAGAGTAAGTCAAAGGAGGAGGAGAGAGAGGAAAGTAGGGTGGATGATGCTACCTCAGCAGGTAGCTGAGAGAAGGCATCAGTAGGGGGAAGGGAAGATAGGACAGTAGCTGACAGGGCAGCGGGGGAGAGAGAGCGGAGGTTGCGACGGACAGGGACAGTAGGAACAGGTGAAGATGATTTAGGCACAGAGGGGAGGGGGAAGGAGAAAGACAGAAAGCAATGGTCAGACACATGTAGAGGCGATACCGTAATGTTGGGTGAGGCGCAGTTCCTGGTGAAGACCAGGTCCAGTTGGTTACCGGCTGTAACTGCCTCACATTGTCAGTTACGTTTCTAGTAGGCATGTTGCAAATCTTTGGTTCCTAGTGCCTATAATATAGTAGCCCTAGATGGCGGAACTAATCTCTGCCGCTGCAGTGTTCCGCACGTAATTAGTTAGACAGAACACCCTTTAAAAAAGGCGCAAAAAGGCATGAAAGAAGAGTGTCGTAAAAATTGATTTTACTGACCTATAAAGTTTAATTATCCGATGAAGCAGATAAGGACGAAGACTAAGCTACGGCAACAAGATTTACTTAGCCCCTCTTAAATAGTAAGCAGCCTACGAGGTATGTGTTTAGCCCATATGCTAGCTAGCTACCGATTGTATAAGTATGTGTTTGATTTGTCATTCGTTTCTATGGTTACCTACCTACGTACGAATGTGTTTAGCCCATATGCTAGCTAGCTACCGATTGTATAGCTGTAGTGGAACTATGACATACTGTACATGCATCTATTTATTGTTTTTCTTATTTTCTCTTTATTATTTTCACAACCCCAGTTCTCACGGGTTGAACCACCACTTTTGGAATAAAGCCCCGTTTTATAAATCAAGACCTCGAGTCTCGCGTCTATTACTGGAGGGAGTGTCGGAGTTCGGATCGGGTCTCAGCCAGGGCCAGATGGACTGAGTGATCCGACGCCATATTTAATACTTCTTAAAACAACACATTTCGAGTCAGATGTAATCGGGTTTTATTGTATGCAATGCGAAATCACCTACAAGGAAACCAGGCTGTTCGCGAAGCAGCTCTGGCCTCCTTTCCGTGCATTCACCTTTTAACTTCTCATAACTCCTCCTGCCTGGGAGCTTGACGTCATAACCACACCCCCTTGGACTCAGTTCCTTCCCACGATCTCACAACACGTTCTCTGCACCCCAATTGGTTCCCTTCTGTTCTTATCCATTAACGTTCTTATGGTTCCGTCACTAATCAGGCAATCAGGAGAAGTGTGAGGAATGTGAAGATTCTAGCCAGCTCTCTCCCCCCTTGTGACCCCTGCTTTCTCGGAGTTTATTGCTGTGATAATGGACCCTTGGATCACCAATTCAGATTTATGGTGGTCCCATCTATGTGTCCCTTGGGGTTTTTAAGGTGTGTGATCTACCCAGCCTTCAGCGTGATAATCTAAGTCCCACCTGTAGGCCATCTTTATGGCTTTATGGTTATCTGTGGCTGGCCCCAGCTAGCAGCCCGTGCAGGAATTTGGCCGGCTGCAGGCACCTAACCCCCAACCCAACTCTACCAACTGAGCCACAGAGGTCCACACAAAATAGGCTTACATTCATATTACAAAAATCTCCCACATTCCTCCCTCTGTGACTTATAAGTCACAGCTACATGTATCATGCCAACAAAAACATAATAAACCGGGTCAGCTCACATCGACTCGTTGTGAGTAAATAACTCAACAGATTCCTTAGCGGCTTTTCTGTTGCTTCCCTTGCGCCACTAGTAAACCAATTTGCCCTGCAGCTGTCACTCAGGCTGCGCCCCACGACTCAGTCAGACTCAATCTTTGCTGCAGAACGTTGCTTGGGCATGCGAGTACCCTTGTTGTTCTTGCATTATGTGGCCCCCACATAGATACCACCTGTGGTTATGGTGGTAGGAGTCTTTCTTCATCGCTCGGACCGCCTGTATAACACTTACAGGGCAAATCGTGGCCATAGATTCACAACGACGTTCAATGCGAGCTGATCTTGGTCTAAACAGACTCCATGTTCATTCCTAATCATCATACATTTAAACATAACACACGGTCATAGTGATAATAGAACTAGCCCGGGCTACATATAATTACTACGCAGATAATGTCTTCTCTTCGTTCATGGTCCTGCGTCGAAGCCGCTGGACCCATGGACAGGGGAGAGGTCCTTCATTCAGCTGTTACTGTCTGTGATCTTCTCTGGCAGAAGCATATGGGATCGCTCACTTTGATCCTTCGAGCCTCCCTCTTTCTCTCTCTTTCCCTCTCTCTAGGGCGCAGCTCCAGGCTGGATCCCTTTCCGCTGAGTTCCTTCTCCCCCCGACTCCTCGGAGTGAAGGGCTGTCAGCCTCTCTGCTTCCCAGTATTTTCTTTTCAAAAATACTGATCACAGAAAGCACTACCGCTCAAACACTAACGCATTCGGTTTCAGCTTATAGTGGCCTGACTGTACATTGAGCCGGACGCGGCAGCCATTTCTCATGGTCTTAATGCCATCTGCGATCCGACCGGCCGGTGACCCAGTCGATAGCGACCCCTAGTCCTGCATCTAATCAGGACCCCGTGAGTGGCTGTTAACCACCCAGTTAGGAACCGACGGTCTGATCCCTATCACTTCGCTATGGGTATAGAAACTTTGACCGTTTTCACCAGCCTTGCCTGTTCACAGAGGTCGTCTCTTTCGCCCCTCTGCTAGGTGTGGACTGTCATCCACGTACCACGTGTGCCTGCATACTTACATGCGACAGCCACGCCGACTAGACGGTACCACGGCAGTATGTTCATTCATACTTCATCAGACACGGGGCCTTCAGTCTTTCCCCGGCACTATAAAAACGTCTTTAACGTGCCCTCGGAACTTTGCAATTCCGCCGCCTGTTACACACTAGGTTCGGGGTGCCTAATCCCCTGCCTAGTGTGTGCTTTAATCTCGCTGCCATAGGTGAGGGAGCATCGCTCCTGTGTGTGTTCAGTCCGCTTCAGTCCAGTTTGCGTATGTAGTCAGTGTAAGTGTTTTCCTCGATCCCGGTGTTTTGCACACCGTAGAGGTCATTCCTGAGGAGAGGTCGCCTCAGCCCGCATGATGTACAACGTATCGGATCACTGCTCCTCGTCCCGTTGGCGCCGTCTCCTCCATCCGGGCTGTCACCCACGTAGCCGGCCCGGAACCGGGGATCCTCCACCAGCTGGCAAGGGGATGGTAGTTCCAGCACTCCCGTCCCGCGCCTCCTCTCACACCGTACTCGCAGAGGCGGTTCCCGAACGGGCAATCACGTGGGCCCCCTCTGGCCTTCACCGGGTTTCCTCTCCTGTCTCAATACTGGTGGGTCCTATTTGGATGATAAGTACAGTGAAACACCCCACCCCCCTTCGCCGTGCGACGACACATGCATTGGCTCACTCCATTCGGGGCAGTAGGCTTAACCCGCTTCCCGCATTCTAAATGTTTTCCTCCTTTCGCCATATAGTACAATATGCATCACTTAGATCCTTCCTTAACCATCATTCCCATTTATTATACATCACCTTCCCTGGTCTGGTCAGTGGAACAGGGAGACACGCCGTCTTACTCCCTTTGTTGCTCATCCTGTTGTTCAACAGGACAAAAATGAACGCACCCTTCCTTTTCCCTTTTTACCCGGGCTGTTGCCCTCAATCTTTCACTTTCTACTTACTCAATTCCTTCGCAGTCACATTCGTTTCCCTTCATTCCCATGAGAGTTTTGCTCGTAATCACATTCAGTTTCCACTGACCTTTTCAATCATGTCCCTGCCAATACCATCTTGCCTTGTGTTGTAACTTTATTAATTTTGCACTTCTTTACGCTAGTTTGACCATTCTTGTGGTATTGACTACTCCTCCCTTCGAAGTTCCCAACCCTAGACCTTTAATCAAACACTTACCCACGAGTGGTAAGTGTCACATACACTTACTCCGCCCAACACCTCCTAAACTTCCTCCTTTGCCACTTTTGCACTAGAAACCAGTCCCATGAGCGGGACTCTTCTATTACACTGGTTACCCCCGCCTAACATTAATTGTCCAGAAAACAGTCTCACCCTTTATCTCAGTTCAGGATGGTGTCATCCACCACAGGTTCCGCAGTTTCCAATGTGGGGCTTCCAATCCTCCTACGAGAATAGAATGGATGGGTTCCCCTAACCATCTATAATGGTCAACCGTGCACTGGACCATTGGAATTGCTGTGGCCCATCTGACGGACGTTGTCATCTCATTAATTTAAAATGGTTGTTTAAACCCCTGCTATTCAAAGGAAGCGAGACTGTGATCTTAAGTTCGGAGGTTTTATAATTGCTTCGACCCTAGGCGAGCAGTCTAACACTCAGCATGAAGAACATCAGAGTATTTAAATAGTAATAATAATAATAAATCTCTCTCCCTTGAGATCCCTTTTGGCTGTAGGAACTTCACCTATTGCCCCTGAATTAAACCTTATTTATTTAGCTTATTTATTTAGCGCCCCAAACACACGTTTTATCTTCCCAGCATCTGTGTTTTTCTCTACATTGGGATGGGGTACCTCTAATTTACGACCTTTCAGTAAGTTCCCCTCCTTTGTTGTTCGCTTGGGCTTCTCCCCTCCACTCCGCCTGCATGCGCTCCCCTTCGTGCGCTTACTCCGCGCTACTTCCGGCCCCTCCCGGACATTCCTCTCATCGCTGCTAGCGCTCGCTCTGCCCTATTTCCGGCCCCCCTGACCACTTTTCTCTCTCTGCCAGCGCTCGCGAGCGCCGAATTTAAAGGATATGTACGCAGGCCCACTCCTTACCCCAGAGCGCTAACACTCTCGAAACTCTACCCGGATCTTCCTTCGCATTACCCACTTGGTAATTTATCAAAATTTCATTAGATCAGTCTATACCTCTAATAACACTCAACTTCCTCCGACTCTATAAACGGAGCAGCGTTCTCATTTTACTAAGTCTCTGTGCCTCCTATTAACCTTCCTAGCAAATAAAGAGTTGAGCCAACCTTATCTGTTGGACCAATAATTTGACACAAACGGAATCATTCAAATTAAACAGCTTACGAAAATAAACTATGTCTCTATACTCCTCTCACAGGCCTCATCCATCCACACCATTCTATGCGCCTTTTCAATATGCGTCTCTTCCAATCTTTATCTAATGTAAACCCACACATTGCAGAATCACGTTCTGCGTTGCGAATATCAATTTTCCATTAACCCCCATCAGAATCTAAACCAGAACTACCCTGAACGTTCAACCAAGAATCGTTTTAACCAATACAATTAATTGACAGTGTCCGTCTTTTCCACCCTTTTAGCACATTCCATTCTCCGTTTCTGATTCAGTGATCAGTAACACAGATATTTTCACAATGCTGTTAATTTCACCACTAGCACCAAATTTATTATAAATACTTGTCGATAACTAACGTCCCCTCGTTTTACTTTCTAGGCCACTTAGACTATGTGTTTTATCACTTTCTTGATCTGTTCTATGTGGTTATTAATCATTAACTTTACTCCGTTATTTCGGGTTTCAAATTTGTCCCTTATTTCCGGGCTCATTAGGCTATTTCCTGGGGCTCATATTATTCACAGTCCTTATCCTAATAGACTGTAGCCACGACAAGTACATTGCAATATTTATTATAACTACAACAAACTGTATCACCCAAACCACGAGCGCAGCACAATACAATTCCCACCAGTTCCACAACACCCTTTATCCATAGTACCTGCTGACCACTCGGCGGTGGCGTCTAGCCTCTAGTAGTTTTGCTATTCACTCTTCCACACTCCTCAGTTCCAATAATTCCACTTCAACATACAAAACAGAGGGACGTCCCAGACAACACAAAACCCCACAGGATATACAAACAGCACACGAACGGCACAAACAGCTTGCAAAGCGCACGTATAATTTTACAAAGCACATAGGACACTCGCAGCGCACATGTAACAGCTTGCAGACTCACTCCAACTTCACAAATCGCACACTCTCATTCAATTGTACCGGTACACATCCAAACCTGACCAGTGGCCACAAGTCTCAGTTAGTGGCCTTAGCTTATTTGCCACCCAGGCAAACGTCCACAACTGACAGTGCAGATCTCCGAAAGCGCCTTGGCGCGTTTGCCAACCAGGCAACGCCCACAACCAGCAGTGCAACTCTCAGATAGCGGCCTTAGCACGTTTGTCAACTAGTCAAACGTCCACAACCAGCGATGCAGCTCTTAGATAGCGGCCTTAGCACGTTTGTCAACTAGACAACGTCCACAACCAGCGGTGCAGCTCTTAGAGAGGGCAGCCTTGACCCGTTTGCCAGCTAGGCAACCGACCCCAACCAGGGGAGCAAATCTCAGAGGGCAGCCTTGGCCCGTTTGCCAACTAGGCAAGCGACCCCAACCAGGGAGCAAATCTCGGAGTACAGCCACGTTGCCAATCGTAATCACTCCCGACCTGACAGTATGTTGTCGACAACAGCACTGGTCAGTGCCACTAGTTCCCCTCTAGTGGGAGCCTCTGTGACATGCCCTCTCAGCCTCACATACGCCTCAGATCATTCAAACACACAAAACATAAAATTACATCAGACTCGTTACTCACTAGGTTCTTTGGAGGAGAGGTCCGTGATTGCCGTAGCCGGACGATGTCTACTGCCCTCCCGATACGACCAACACTGGCAGATTTTAAAGGGCTCCGCCTACCTTCTCTCTTGTGTGGCCACAGTCGCATCGAAGAACAGCAGTTTCGCCCAGGTGTCGGGCCCCTCGTATCGCTCTCCTGGCTGGCTCGCCATTTGTCGGAGTTCGGATCGGGTCTCAGCCAGGGCCAGATGGACTGAGTGATCCGACGCCATATTTAATACTTCTTAAAACAACACATTTCGAGTCAGATGTAATCGGGTTTTATTGTATGCAATGCGAAATCACCTACAAGGAAACCAGGCTGTTCGCGAAGCAGCTCTGGCCTCCTTTCCGTGCATTCACCTTTTAACTTCTCATAACTCCTCCTGCCTGGGAGCTTGACGTCATAACCACACCCCCTTGGACTCAGTTCCTTCCCACGATCTCACAACACGTTCTCTGCACCCCAATTGGTTCCCTTCTGTTCTTATCCATTAACGTTCTTATGGTTCCGTCACTAATCAGGCAATCAGGAGAAGTGTGAGGAATGTGAAGATTCTAGCCAGCTCTCTCCCCCTTGTGACCCCTGCTTTCTCGGAGTTTATTGCTGTGATAATGGACCCTTGGATCACCAATTCAGATTTATGGTGGTCCCATCTATGTGTCCCTTGGGGTTTTTAAGGTGTGTGATCTACCCAGCCTTCAGCGTGATAATCTAAGTCCCACCTGTAGGCCATCTTTATGGCTTTATGGTTATCTGTGGCTGGCCCCAGCTAGCAGCCCGTGCAGGAATTTGGCCGGCTGCAGGCACCCTAACCCCCAACCCAACTCTACCAACTGAGCCACAGAGGTCCACACAAAATAGGCTTACATTCATATTACAAAAATCTCCCACATTCCTCCCTCTGTGACTTATAAGTCACAGCTACATGTATCATGCCAACAAAAACATAATAAACCGGGTCAGCTCACATCGACTCGTTGTGAGTAAATAACTCAACAGATTCCTTAGCGGCTTTTCTGTTGCTTCCCTTGCGCCACTAGTAAACCAATTTGCCCTGCAGCTGTCACTCAGGCTGCGCCCGTGCGACTCAGTCAGACTCAATCTTTGCTGCAGAACGTTGCTTGGGCATGCGAGTACCCTTGTTGTTCTTGCATTATGTGGCCCCCACATAGATACCACCTGTGGTTATGGTGGTAGAGTCTTTCTTCATCGCTCGGACCGCCTGTATAACACTTACAGGGCAAATCGTGGCCATAGATTCACAACGACGTTCAATGCGAGCTGATCTTGGTCTAAACAGACTCCATGTTCATTCCTAATCATCATACATTTAAACATAACACACGGTCATAGTGATAATAGAACTAGCCCGGGCTACATATAATTGCTACGCAGGATAATGTCTTCTCTTCGTTCATGGTCCTGCGTCGAAGCCGCTGGACCCATGGACAGGGGAGAGGTCCTTCATTCAGCTGTTACTGTCTGTGATCTTCTTCTGGCAGAAGCATATGGGATCGCTCACTTTGATCCTTGAGCCTCCTCTTTCTCTCTCTTTCCCTCTCTCTAGGCGCAGCTCCAGGCTGGATCCCTTTCCGCTGAGTTCCTTCTCCCCCCGACTCCTCGGAGTGAAGGGCTGTCAGCCTCTCTGCTTCCCAGTATTTTCTTTTCAAAAATACTGATCACAGAAAGCACTACTCGCTTACTAACGCATTCGGTTTCAGCTTATAGTGGCCTGACTGTACATTGAGCCGGACGCGGCAGCCATTTCTCATGGTCTTAATGCCATCTGCGATCCGACCGGCGGTGACCCAGTCGATAGCGACCCCTAGTCCTGCATCTAATCAGGACCCGTAGTGGCTGTTAACCACCCAGTTAGGAACCGACGGTCTGATCCCTATCCCACTTCGCTATGGGTATAGAAACTTTGACCGTTTTCACCAGCCTTGCCTGTTCACAGAGGTCGTCTCTTACGCCCCTCTGCTAGGTGTGGACTGTCATCCACGTACCACGTATTGCCTGCATACTTACATGCGACAGCCACGCCCGACTAGACGGTACCCACGGCAGTATGTTCATTCATACTTCATCAGACACGGGGCCTTCAGTCTTCTCCCCGGCACTATAAAACGTCTTTAACGTGCCCTCGGAACTTTGCAATTCCACCGCCGCCTGTTACACACTAGGTTCGGGGTGCCTAATCCCCTGCCTAGTGTGTGTGCTTTAATCTCGCTGCCATAGGTGAGGGAGCATCGCTCCTGTGTGTGTTCAGTCCGCTTCAGTCCAGTTTGCGTATGTAGTCAGTGTAAGTGTTTTCCTCGATCCCGGTGTTTTGCACACCGTAGAGGTCATTCCTGAGGAGAGGTCGCCTCAGCCCGCATGATGTACAACGTATCGGATCACTGCTCCTCGTCCCGTTGGCGCCGTCTCCTCCATCCGGGCTGTCACCCACGTAGCCGGCCCGGAACCGGGGGATCCTCCACCAGCTGGCAAGGGATGGTAGTTCCAGCACTCCGTCCGCGCCTCCTCTCACACCGTACTCGAGAGAGGCGGTTCCCGAACGGGCAATCACGTGGGCCCCCTCTGGCCTTCACCGGGTTCCTCTCCTGTCTCAATACTGGTGGGTCCTATTTGGATGATAAGTACAGTGAAACACCCCCCCCCTTCGCCGTGCGGCGACATACACACATGCATTGGCTCACTCCATTCGGGGCAGTAGGCTTAACCCGCTTCCCGCATTCTAAATGTTTTCCTCCTTTCGCCATATAGTACAATATGCATCACTTAGATCCTTCCTTAACCATCATTCCCATTTATTATACATCACCTTCCCTGGTCTGGTCAGTGGAACAGGAGACACGCCGTCTTACTCCCTTTGTTGCTCATCCTGTTGTTCAACAGGACAAAAATGAACGCACCCTTCCTTTTCCCTTTTACCGGGCTGTTGCCCTCAATCTTTCACTTTCTACTTACTCAATTCCTTCGCAGTCACATTCGTTTCCCTTCATTCCCATGAGAGTTTTGCTCGTAATCACATTCAGTTTCCACTGACCTTTTCAATCATGTCCCTGCCAATACCATCTTGCCTTGTGTTGTAACTTTATTAATTTTGCACTTCTTTCGCTAGTTTGACCATTCTTGTGGTATTGACTACTCCTCCCTTCAAGTTCCCAACCCTAGACCTTTAATCAAACACTTACCCACGAGTGGTAAGTGTCACATACACTTACTCCGCCCAACACCTCCTAAACTTCCTCCTTTGCCACTTTTGCACTAGAAACCAGTCCCATGAGCGGGACTCTTCTATTACACTGGTTACCCCGCCTAACATTAATTGTCCAGAAAACAGTCTCACCCTTTATCTCAGTTCAGGATGGTGTCATCCACCACAGGTTCCGCAGTTTCCAATGTGGGGCTTCCAATCCTCCTACGAGAATAGAATGGATGGGTTCCCTAACCATCTATAATGGTCAACCGTGCACTGGACCATTGGAATTGCTGTGGCCCATCTGACGGACGTTGTCATCTCATTAATTTAAAATGGTTGTTTAAACCCCTGCTATTCAAAGGAAGCGAGACTGTGATCTTAAGTTCGGAGGTTTTATAATTGCTTCGACCCTAGGCGAGCAGTCTAACACTCAGCATGAAGAACATCAGAGTATTTAAATAGTAATAATAATAATAAATCTCTCTCCCTTGAGATCCCTTTTGGCTGTAGGAACTTCACCTATTGCCCCTGAATTAAACCTTATTTATTTAGCTTATTTATTTAGCGCCCCAAACACACGTTTTATCTTCCCAGCATCTGTGTTTTCTCTACATTGGGATGGGGTACCTCTAATTTACGACCTTTCAGTAAGTTCCCCTCCTTTGTTGTTCGCTTGGGCTTCTCCTCCACTCCGCCTGCATGCGCTCCCCTTCGTGCGCTTACTCCGCGCTACTTCCGGCCCCTCCCGGACATTCCTCTCATCGCTGCTAGCGCTCGCTCTGCCCTATTTCCGGCCCCCTGACCACTTTTCTCTCTCTGCCAGCGCTCGCGAGCGCCGGAATTTAAAGGATATGTACGCAGGCCCTCCTTACCCCAGAGCGCTAACACTCTCGAAACTCTACCCGGATCTTCCTTCGCATTACCCACTTGGTAATTTATCAAAATTTCATTAGATCAGTCTATACCTCTAATAACACTCAACTTCCTCCGACTCTATAAACGGAGCAGCGTTCTCATTTTACTAAGTCTCTGTGCCTCCTATTAACCTTCCTAGCAAATAAAGAGTTGAGCCAACCTTATCTGTTGGACCAATAATTTGACACAAACGGAATCATTCAAATTAAACAGCTTACGAAAATAAACTATGTCTCTATACTCCTCTCACAGGCCTCATCCATCCACACCATTCTATGCGCCTTTTCAATATGCGTCTCTTCCAATCTTTATCTAATGTAACCCCACACATTGCAGAATCACGTTCTGCGTTGCGAATATCAATTTTCCATTAACCCCCATCAGAATCTAAACCAGAACTACCCTGAACGTTCAACCAAGAATCGTTTTAACCAATACAATTAATTGACAGTGTCCGTCTTTTCCACCCTTTTAGCACATTCCATTCTCCGTTTCTGATTCAGTGATCAGTAACACAGATATTTTCACAATGCTGTTAATTTCACCACTAGCACCAAATTTATTATAAATACTTGTCGATAACTAACGTCCCCTCGTTTTACTTTCTAGGGCCACTTAGACTATGTGTTTTATCACTTTCTTGATCTGTTCCTATGTGGTTATTAATCATTAACTTTACTCCGTTATTTCGGGTTTCAAATTTGTCCCTTATTTCCGGGCTCATTAGGCTATTTCCTGGGGCTCATATTATTCACAGTCCTTATCCTAATAGACTGTAGCCACGACAAGTACATTGCAATATTTATTATAACTACAACAAACTGTATCACCCAAACCACGTAGCGCAGCACAATACAATTCCCACCAGTTCCACAACACCCTTTATCCATAGTACCTGCTGACCACTCGGCGGTGGCGTCTAGCCTCTAGTAGTTTTGCTATTCACTCTTCCACACTCCTCAGTTCCAATAATTCCACTTCAACATACAAAACAGAGGGACGTCCCAGACAACACAAAACCCCACAGGATATACAAACAGCACACGAACGGCACAAACAGCTTGCAAAGCGCACGTATAATTTTACAAAGCACATAGGACACTCGCAGCGCACATGTAACAGCTTGCAGACTCACTCCAACTTCACAAATCGCACACTCTCATTCAATTGTACCGGTACACATCCAAACCTGACCAGTGGCCACAAGTCTCAGTTAGTGGCCTTAGCTTATTTGCCACCCAGGCAAACGTCCACAACTGACAGTGCAGATCTCCAAAGCGCCTTGGCGCGTTTTGCCAACCAGGCAACGCCCACAACCAGCAGTGCAACTCTCAGATAGCGGCCTTAGCACGTTTGTCAACTAGTCAACGTCCACAACCAGCGATGCAGCTCTTAGATAGCGGCCTTAGCACGTTTGTCAACTAGACAACGTCCACAACCAGCGGTGCAGCTCTTAGAGAGGGCAGCCTTGACCCGTTTGCCAGCTAGGCAACCGACCCCAACCAGGGAGCAAATCTCAGAGGGCAGCCTTGGCCCGTTTGCCAACTAGGCAAGCGACCCCAACCAGGGAGCAAATCTCGAGTACAGCCTTCACGTTGCGCTTAATCGTAATCACTCCCGACCTGACAGTATGTTGTCGACAACAGCACTGGTCAGTGCCACTAGTTCCCCTCTAGTGGGAGCCTCTGTGACATGCCCTCTCAGCCTCACATACGCCTCAGATCATTCAAACACACAAAACATAAAAATTACATCAGACTCGTTACTCACTAGGTTCTTTGGAGGAGAGGTCCGTGATTGCCGTAGCCCGGACGATGTCTACTGCCCTCCGATACGACCAACACTGGCAGATTTTAAAGGGCTCCGCCTACCTTCTCTCTTGTGTGGCCACAGTCGCATCGAAGAACAGCAGTTTCGCCCAGGTGTCGGGCCCTCGTATCGGCTCTCCTGGCTGGCTCGCCATTTGTCGGAGTTCGGATCGGGTCTCAGCCAGGGCCAGATGGACTGAGTGATCCGACGCCATATTTTTACTTCTTAAAACAACACATTTCGAGTCAGATGTAATCGGGTTTTATTGTATGCAATGCGAAATCACCTACAAGGAAACCAGGCTGTTCGCGAAGCAGCTCTGGCCTCCTTTCCGTGCATTCACCTTTTAACTTCTCATAACTCCTCCTGCCTGGGAGCTTGACGTCATAACCACACCCCTTGGACTCAGTTCCTTCCCACGATCTCACAACACGTTCTCTGCACCCCAATTGGTTCCCTTCTGTTCTTATCCATTAACGTTCTTATGGTTCCGTCACTAATCAGGCAATCAGGAGAAGTGTGAGGAATGTGAAGATTCTAGCCAGCTCTCTCCCCCCTTGTGACCCCTGCTTTCTCGGAGTTTATTGCTGTGATAATGGACCCTTGGATCACCAATTCAGATTTATGGTGGTCCCATCTATGTGTCCTTGGGTTTTTAAGGTGTGTGATCTACCCAGCCTTCAGCGTGATAATCTAAGTCCCACCTGTAGGCCATCTTTATGGCTTTATGGTTATCTGTGGCTGGCCCCAGCTAGCAGCCCGTGCAGGAATTTGGCCGGCTGCAGGCACCCTAAACCCCCAACCCAACTCTACCAACTGAGCCACAGAGGTCCACACAAAATAGGCTTACATTCATATTACAAAAAATCTCCCACAGGAGCTACAGTGAGAACTCGACTGCTCCGCGAGTAGGCGAGAAAGACGGTGCCAGAGAGCTGTGATGCGTGGATGAAACGGGACATCATCACATCAGCGCGTATATCTGCTAGCAGCTACGGCAATCTACACATCACTGCAAGACACAGAGACTTCGATACATTTATTGCATTTCACATAACAAGTTAATGTTGTTTACTTACCCTTCTAACTGAAGTGTATTGAAGTTCGTTTGATATTGATATTGTGTTTACTTATGGGTATGCTGTAAATATTTCTTAAGAACTAGTAATATAGTGCATTTAAAGGTGAATGATATCACTTAATGAGTGTACAAGTTTATCTAAGAGTTAATATTTTTGTTTGTCATTTGTGGGGAGTGTACTTAAGTTTAAATAGTTTTTAAACAAAGCTATAACAAATAGGTCAAAATAGTGTTATTAGCTGCAATTAAGCTTAGGCTACATTAGACCTAACTTATACTACTGTAAATTAGGTAATTACTCAAAATTTATTTAAACCAAACTAAAGTAAATTAAGTAAAATGTCAGAGCTTGAGAGTGTCAGAGAGGGTGTAGATGAAGATGCGCAGCAGCACTGCACAGACATGCAACCACGAGCGACCGAAGGCACAGGAGCTGATAACCACGCTTCCTCACAAGAGCCACAAAGTACCCCAAGAGTCCGCAAGTTAACGGAAAGGGGCCAAGAACTGCACGATGAGCAAGTAAGAAGATTTGCACACCGTTTCAGTGTGAGCTATGAGAAGTGGAAGGCTATCACTAAAGACGCCCAACAAGCGCTGCGTGGACATTGCTCAAACAGCCTGCTGCATGAACACATCGCAAAGGTAGACGACGCCTCAAAACATCTGAACCTTGTTTATGAAGACTTAAGGCGCATTGACATTCCCGACCATGACACACGTCGCAGAATAGACACCTGTGAAGCAGTAACAAGGATGATCATCGAGACTGCAAGAGGTCGTCTAGACACAAGAGAGGGTGAAGGTCAAGGGGATGAAGAGCAAGACTGGAAAAAGACAGCATCTGTATTCAAGTCTGCAGCCTCAGACAAATTAAGCGTCAATTCTCACCGCGCCAAGTCCTCCACTCATTCTCGAAGCAACTCAAACGCCACATCCAGACGTTCAAGCCACAGACAAGAAGCTGCTGCTGAAGTTGCTGCCAATGAAGCCACTTTAGAAGTACTGCTAGAGCAAGAATGTCATATTGAAGAACTTCAAAGACTCGAAGCCGAAGCTGCCCATTTACGAGCCAAACAAGAGGCCGAAAATGCGGAGAGACAAAGAGCGCTAGAAGCCAAGCGCAGACAAGTAGAGCGGCTGGAGACGGTTAAGAAGCTAAAGGCTGCCAAGGCGCGACAGCAAGTATATGATCAGAGTGGATGCTCAGATGAAGAAATAAACGAGCTGCTCCATCAACGTGTCTCTCTGAAGGAGAAAGAGAAAGTCAAGCATGAAAGCAGCCCGTTGCAGCACCACTCTCCACCACAAGCTGCGACACATCCAAAGCAAGAAGACAGCACGGCAGCTCTTGTTAGAGCGTTCGCAGAGTCCATTAGTGCGAGTCGTCTTCCTGTGCCTGAACCAGCAACGTTCAATGGCGACCCACTCAGATTCAACGACTGGAAGATTTCCTTTCAGACACTCATTGACAGGAAAAACATACCAGTTGAAGAAAAGATATACTATCTGCGAAAGTACATAGGTGGACCTGCCAAGAAGGCCATAGAGAGCTACTTCCTGCTAGGCACAGGGTCAGCCTATCATGCAGCATGGGCTATCCTAGAAGAGCGATATGGCAATCCATTTCTCATCGCTAAGGCCTTCAGAGACAAGCTCGATGCATGGCCTAAGATAAGCTCCAAAGGCAGTGTGGAACTTCAAGAACTCGCTGACTTCCTTCGCAGCTGTGAGGCTGCCATGTCTCAGATAAGAGGTCTTGAGGTACTCAACGACTGCAACGAAAACCAGAAAATCCTTGTTAAACTTCCAGACTGGCTGACCTCAAGATGGAATAGGAAGGTCGTAGAAGTGGAAGAACAAAGTCACACGTTCCCAAGCTTCAGCCAGTTCGTCAAGTTTCTCACACGTGAAGCCAAAATCGCTTGCAACCCAATAACATCTCTCCACGCTCTAAAACCAAGCGAAAGCGAGAAGATCAAGGTGTCAACGAGCAGAGGTCCTGGAGCAAAGGTACTGGCAACCAACTCAGATGAGAACGCTGTCTCTACAAGCTGTGTCTTCTGTGAGAAGGCAGGTCACAGTCTACACAAGTGTCATACATTTATGAATGAGACAATCTTGGAGCGAGTCAAGTTTGTTCAACAGACAAAATTGTGCTTCGGCTGTCTTAAGTCTGGCCATCGCTCAAAGGACTGTGAAAACAGAAAGATCTGTGATACGTGTGAGAAAGGACATCCGACTTGCCTCCACGATAATCGCACCAAGGAAGAAAGGATGTCAACCAGGCCTGATGGAGCGAGGGACAGTGACAGGTCAAAGGAAAGGAAGATGGAACGCCCACAAAATAACCCAGCAAGAACATCAAGTGAGGCAACATCGCATAGAGTCATCCAGAATGTCAAAGACACTCATACGTCCACAATCATTCCAGTGTGGGTGTCAGCCACAAGTGAGCCAGATCATGAAGTTCTTATGTATGCACTCCTCGATACACAAAGTGACACAACCTTTATCCTTGAAGAAACGGCAAAGCCTCTCCACACGAAGAACGAACCAGTTCAGCTAAAGCTCTCCACAATGGCTTCAAGAAACATAGTCGTGTCCTGCCGGAAACTAACTGGTCTACAAGTGAGAGGATTCTACTCAGACAAGATAATCCCTCTGCCAGTGACCTACTCAAGAGAATTCATCCCTGCAAACAGAGATCATATTCCCACACCAGAGACTGCCAAGGCATGGCCTCATCTTGAACACCTCGCAAATGAGATCGCTCCTCAGCAAAGCTGTGACGTCGGCCTGTTAATTGGCTACAACTGTCCTCAAGCTCTCGTCCCAAGACAAGTGGTGTCTGGTGGAGAAAACCAGCCCTTTGCACAAAGAACAGATTTGGGCTGGAGTATAGTCGGCTATGGCAACCCATGTCTCGACTATGGAGACGCGATTGGAGTAAGTCACCAAGTCATCGTGAAGCAAGTGATGCCAGGTCTCCAGTCCTCTTCAAACCTCACAAGCGAAGTGCACTATGTCTGTAGAACACAGATCAAGGAAGTAGTCTTACCTGCAGATGTCATCAAGGTGCTGGAATCTGACTTCGTTGAAAGAGCTTCAGAGGACAGCCACATGTCTCAAGAGGATCTCCTATTCCTGTCAAAGATGGAAAAGGGCATCAGGCTCAAGGACGATGGTCATTATGAAATGCCACTGCCATTCAAGAAAGGAAGACCCAACTTACCAGATAACAAGGTATGTGCCATCCACCGTCTCAGATGCCTAGAAAGGAAGCTGAAAAGAAATAAACAATACCACAAAGACTACAAGACCTTCATGGACGAGACCATAACCCGCGGAGATGCAGAAAGAGTCCCAGAAAAAGACATCAGCAAGACTCCAGCATGGTACATCCACACCATGGGGTGTATCATCCACAAAAGCCTGGGAAGATACGCGCGTCGTCTTTGATTGCTCCGCAAAGTTTAAAGAGACATCCTTGAACGACCATCTCCTGACCGGTCCAGAGTTGACAAACAGCTTGGTGGGAGTCCTATGCCGTTTTCGAAGTGGTCCTGTGGCGATCATGTGTGACATAGAACGCATGTTCCACCAGTTCCATGTGAAGGCAGAAGACCAAGATTACCTAAGATTCCTGTGGTGGGAGAATGGAGATCTTGAAGCCCAACCTTCCATCTATCGGATGAAAGTCCACCTATTCGGTGCAGCTTCATCACCTGGCTGCGCTAACTATGGACTCAAGCACCTCGCAGCCGAAGGAAAAAGGACACTTCAGTGAAGACACCATCAAGTTCATTCATAGGAACTTCTACGTTGATGATGGCTTGTCAAGTGTAGCGTCCAAAAGCCAAGCAATCCAGCTAGTGAAGGAAGCAAGAGAACTGTGCAGGACAGGCAAACTCCGGCTACACAAGTTCATCTCCAACAGCAAGGAAGTCCTAGCCGCCATTCCCAAAGAAGAATGTGCTGAAGCTGCCAAAGACCTGGACATGGCACTGGGTGAACTACACATGGAAAGAGCACTCGGCGTACAGTGGTGTGTAGCTTCTGACGAGTTCCAGTTCAGAGTGGTCATAAAAGAAAATCCACTTACCCGAAGAGGAGTCTTGTCCACGGTCGCTTCAGTATACGATCCACTCGGATTTGTGGCACCCTTCATCCTGGTTGGAAAGCAGATCCTGCAGCAGATGTGTCGTGACAAGCTCAGTTGGGATGACGCCTTACCTGATAACCTTCGACCCCTGTGGGAATTCTGGCTCCAAGACCTGCAAAACCTGGCTGGTGTTAAGATCAAGAGATGCTACATTCCATCAAGCTTCGAGGTTCAGCGCTATGAGCTCCACCATTTCTCCGATGCCAGCGTGTCAGGCTATGGAGAGTGCTCGTACCTCAGAGCAGTCAGTGCATCGAATGAAGTCCACTGCTCCTTAGTCATGGGAAAGTCAAGAGTCGCCCCCACTAAGGTTACAACCATACCAAGACTCGAGCTGTCAGCAGCAGTGGTGGCTGTCCGCACCAGTGACATGCTCAAGAAAGAACTGGAAGTAGATTGCCTGCGAGAATTCTTCTGGACTGATTCAAAGGTTGTGCTTGGATACATCAATAATGAAGCCAGAAGATTTCATGTGTACGTAGCAAATCGCGTGGAACGCATCAAACAAAGCACAGAGTCTGCACAATGGATGTATGTGGCTTCTGGAGAAAATCCAGCAGATCATGCATCAAGAGGTCTCACAGCAGAGCAACTTGTAGCTTCTAACTGGTTCACAGGCCCAGACCTTCTTTGGCAGAAAGAGCTACCAAGTGGAGTAGTCAAGGTGGGAGAGATCGCAAGCAGTGACCCAGAGCTCAAGAAGGCCCAGGTTCATGACACCCAGGCAAAGGAAGTAAGGTCGCTGTTAGATCATCTACACAAGTTCTCCGACTGGTCAAGAATGGTGAAAGCTATCGCCAGACTCAAGCGCTGGGCAAGGGAAACCAAAGGCCTCAAGCCAAGGTCCTGTGAAGCCACCAGTTTAGAGGAAAGGAGGGATGCAGAGCTGACCATAATCAAGATGGTTCAACAAGCAACCCTCTCTCAAGAAATGCAGTGCATTCAGCGTCATAAGGAGACAAGAATCACAGACAAGGCCAACAAGTTGCACAAGTTAGGTCCATTCCTGGATGACCAAGGTGTCCTCAGAGTCGGAGGTCGCTTGACTCATGCTGCCCTACATCCGCATGTGAAGCATCCAGCGGTCCTCCCAAGAGACAGTCACGTGTCGGCATTACTCGTCAAGCACTATCATGAGAGAGTACATCATCAAGGACGAGGAATGACTATGAATGCGCTCCGATCCAGTGGCATATGGATCCTAGGATGCAGCAAGGCAGTATCATCCCATATTTACAAGTGCACAACGTGCAGGAAGTTCAGAAGATGCACAGAACAACAAAGGATGGCAGACCTCCCTGAAGAGCGGATGGAAACAACCCCTCCATTCACTTACTGTGGGATGGATTGCTTCGGACCATTCTACGTCAAGGAAGGGAGAAAAGAGCTAAAACGTTATGGACTGTTACTTACCTGCATGTGTTCCAGAGCAGTACACATTGAAATGCTCGATGACTTGACCACAGATGCCTTCATTAACGCTCTGCGTTCATTCATCGCCATTCGTGGAACAGTCCGCCAGATAAGATGTGATCAAGGGACAAACTTCGTCGGTGCTAGGCGCGAGTTTGTTCAAGCACTGAAAGAAATGGATCAAGAAGAACTCAAAGAACTGGGATGCGAGTTCATCATCCCAGCTTCAAGTCATATGGGTGGCGTCTGGGAAAGACAAATTCGCACCATCAGAAGTGTCTTGACGTCCATTCTAGAACAGTCAGCCAGACAACTTGACTGCTCCTCTCTACGAACATTCCTATACGAGGTCATGGCGGTTGTGAATAGCAGGCCTCTGACCACTGATTATCTAAATGATGCATCCAGTCCAGAGCCCCTAACACCAAACCACATCCTGACCATGAAGTCCACGATCCTCTCTCCACCTCCTGGAAAGTTTGTCAAGGAAGATCTTTACCTCCGCAAGAGATGGCGCCGAGTTCAGCTCTTAGCTAACAACTTCTGGGCACGGTGGAAGAAGGAATACCTCCTAAATCTCCAACACAGACAGAAGTGGATCAAAGACCGCAGAAACGCAAAGGTCAATGACGTCGTTCTTCTGCAAGATGATGCTACACCACAAAACAAATGGAAGTTGGCAAAGGTTATCGAAGTGTACCCTGGAAAGGACGGAAGAGTGAGAAGACTAAGGTTGCTTATCAGCGACTCAACCCTGGATGGAAAAGGAAAGCGCATCTCCAAACCTGTTCACCTGGAGAGGCCCATCCAGAAGACAGTTACACTGTTGGAAGCAGACTGAGGACTCCAGTACCCTATACTCTGTCTCTCTCTCTGCTAGTCCATTGGTTAGTCCATAGTTATATAGTTAGTATCTTTAAATTAATGTTTTTATATGCAGTACGTATGTCTTCCAAGTCATTCTAAGAAATCACTTAAGTGATTTGGTGGGAGTGTAACTGCCTCACATTGTCAGTTACGTTTCTAGTAGGCATGTTGCAAATCTTTGGTTCCTAGTGCCTATAATATAGTAGCCCTAGATGGCGGAACTAATCTCTGCCGCTGCAGTGTTCCGCACGTAATTAGTTAGACAGAACACCTTTTAAAAAAGGCGCAAAAAGGCATGAAAGAAGAGTGTCGTGAAAATTGATTTTACTGACCTATAAAGTTGAATTATCCGATGAGTTTGATTGCTAGATCAAGCTAAGGCAACAAGATTTACTTAGCCCTCTTAAATAGTAAGCAGCCAAGATTGTGTTTAGCCCCCATAAATAGCTAGTAAGCATTGTATAAGTATGTGTTTGATTTGTCATTCATTTCTATGGTTACCTACCTACGTTCGAATGTGTTTAGCCCATATGCTAGCTAGCTACCGATTGTATAGCTGTAGTGGAACTATGACATACTGTACATGCATCTATTTATTGTTTTTCTTATTTTCTCTTTATTATTTTCACAACCCCAGTTCTCACGGGTTGAACCACCACTTTTGGAATAAAGCCCCGTTTTATAAATCAAGACCTCGAGTCTCGCGTCTATTACTGGAGGGAGCTACACCGGCCTTGTGGGTGGATGGGGATTCAGCCATGGTGAAGTCAAAGGACTGAAGCAGGGGGAGGAATGCAGAGGCCTGGGAGGTCTCTAGCTGCAGGTTGAAGTCCCCGAGGAGTAAGACGGGAGTGCCATCCTCAGGGAAGGCACTGAGTAGGGCATCCATCTCGTCTAGGAAACTCCCCAGTGGACCTGGAGGGCGTAAAGCATCTATACAGTTCATTTAGAGTTTTTACATTGATCTTGACACATTGATCCTTCAATTCTTTTTTTCTCTCAATTCAATTCGTTTCAAAATGGAACTGAAATGTGCAAGACATCAGAATGCAATGCACTAGGAAATTGAATGGATGAATTAAATCCTATTCCTCTATAATGCTGACCTCTAGTGGAATACAAATAAATGACACCTCTGCAGGCTGTTGGTCCTCTGCTGACCAGGATGGTATTGAAGAGTCTATAGTGTGTGGCAGCCCAAAGGGTTGCCCCAGAAAATGGCTGCCTGGCCTCCAACACATGGCAGCCATTTTCACTACATTTCCCAGCAGACCACAGAAACACCTGAACGAAGTCAGGCAATGGGAGCTAACGACCAGCTGAAGGCCATTGCAAGGCCTATTTAAAGGTCTCGCTCCCAGAACCTATCGAGAGGAGTAGGAACGTGAGTTAGAAGGAGTTATTGTGTTTGGAGAGAAAGAGAACTGTGAAGTCGACTGACCAGCCAGTGTTTTGGAGAGAGTGTTTGTTGGAGTGTGATTTTGGTGTACGAATTTGGATTGTTTTGAGGACCCCCTTTGGATTTGGATTACGGACTGGATTGTGGACTTGGACCTGGATTTTGGATTGGAACGGACATTGACAAAGAGATAAGGATTGCGGACTTTGTGTTTGTATTCCCCTGAAGACCCCACCCTTTGTTTTGTGTTTGTTCGTTTAATAAAGCATCATTTTGCTTATATTACTGCCTCCTCCGTGTTCTTGCACTTGCCTACGCCCTCTGCAAGGTCCGTGAGTGTCACCCAACCCCTGGGGACACCACAAGTGATATGGTACAGAGAGATTAAAAAGACAAATTTAATTTTTAGAGATGTACTGTAAGTGGCTACAAAGCTTAAGACACATAGTTGGAACTATTAATATTAATTTATATGAATATATTTATATATTTATATGAATATTTCCATTTTTGAAGGGAAATACCTGTGTGTTATGCAATCATGTGAAACACATACCAAAAAGAAAACAAAAAGCATGTGCGTGTCTGTGTGTGACGTGTGAGACCCCTGACCCATCACAGATGCAACCATGCAAGTTATGTAACACAAATAAAATATTGCCCACACTGTACATCATCAAAAGTGAAAAACGTCCAGAGGAGATATGAGGTGGTTTATTAACCCAAAATAAAATGCAAGGTGAGGTGACGGCTGGCAAATAAATGTGTAGCAATGTTATCTGATGCCTCCTGAGTTTTGTATATTAATCTTATTTTTATGTTATCTAATGCCTCCCGGTTATTGCTATTTAATATTTGCATTGCAGTTTTGAGGATGGCCTTCAATAACCTGCTTGGTCTTGTGGAAAGCGAGCACTACAAGTTCCATGTGGGCCAGGCCTGTCTCCTGGCTCCTGCTTTCTTCAAAGCCCCTGATCCTTTTTCTTGGTGGGCTGCCGAAGATGATCAGACAAGTTGGATTGCCTCAAATGTAGGGTGTAGCAGCTTTGAATCCAGAAAGTCTATTATTAATTATTCCTTTGTAACAGGTTTCCCCTCAGAGATAACCCAAGGGAACAAGGAACAGAAACCTCCTAAATGCCATATATGTATGAAAATAATTAGATAGAATAATTCAAATTAATAAGATAAATGTTTTTATTCAAACAATTCTTGAGATAGAGATAGAGAGACTAGACCTTGAAGAGAATACCCAACTTCCAGCTTCAGTGCAAAGCAGCAACATACTTTTTGTTCATAAAAATACTAGTTGCATATATGTATTTTGACACTCACACACTGTCTGTTTGGGGGAAATAACTACATTGTGGGCTATGGTCAGGGCACATTTGGGGGCTCCTGATATAGACCAACACTCACACTCTGATATTCTACTTAAATGTTTCCAAAATCAGGAGAAATTACACCATATTTCATTTTACAAAAGATTTGCTCATCATCACTTGTCAAATTAGAAATGTAAAAATAGTTAATCTAAGAAAAAATCTAGTTCAGGTTTGTGAATCGGTTTGAGTCGATGTTGAAAAACTGAGCGGATAAGTGTTGTACAGTCTGTGTAGGACACAGAGGGAAGGGGTTTAGGTATGAGGGAGGAAACAGACATAGTACTCAGTGTTGGGCACAGAAGGAGGTTATTGTATGAGGAGAGAAACAGACTCACACAATGTGGGCCTCAGAGCACAGTAGTATGTGGCAGAGTCAGACAGTACAGCTGCAGCTATCTTCAGATTAAAGGTCTTGTTAGACTTGTCATGATGAGCTGTGAATCCTTCCTTATTCCCCTTAATGTATTCTCCGAATAAGAGCTCTGGTGATTTATTCTCTTGCTGGATGTACCAGAAGAGAACGGGAGAAGTGTCAGTAGTTTCATACTGACAGTATAATGATGCTTCGTCCTTTTCTGTCAGGAATATTGAATGATTTTGAAAGACAGAATCACCTTGTGTTTCACCTGGAAAACATAGGACATAGAAGCCGTTTAGAAATTAGGTGCATATATTATTTATTACATTCTTTCATACATAAATTCAAATTATTGCAACATCAGTTGTAAAAAAAAACAATTTCATTAGTCATCAACAAACTTATAAGCAAATTATTCAGCATTCACTGCTTTCAGATGGCCCTTGCATTTTCACATTTTAGTACAAAATCGGGATAAATCCATGAAAATATACATATCTTCTTACCTATAGTGTGAAAGAGTATCATGAATAAGGGGAGCATTTCTGTTTGTAGCCTGATTGTGTTGAAGTCCCTGTATGTTTCCTCTCTCTCCAGTGAGGTATAACAGCACAATGGTGAAGAGGTTTTGTTCTTGTAGCTCCTGTATTACCCGCCCCCTGGGGTTTCACATCTGCCAGTCTCTGGTGGTAGTGGCTGCTCATATTGATCAAAAACTTGTTTATAATATTGACAGCTGTACTAAGTTAGAATGTAATGTTGGGACTATACGTCTCACACTATATTTATAAAGTTTCCCGTCATATTTATCATATTTCTTGTACTTCCTATAAATCTTTGGTTGTGTGAGTTTTTGCTGTGGCATTAATAAGGGGCGGCCAGTGGTTAGCAACATGGGCTGGCAAGCAGAGAGTCGTTGGATCGAATCCCAGGAAGGCCAACACAAAGCCAAAAAAAATTCTGAAAAGGAGATTTCACAACACAGTGACACCACAACATCTTGTGAAGGCAGTGTGCACTACTGAGGCCAAGTAAAATGATTTTTTTTCCAGCAAGTGCCTTTAGTGACGGTGGCTGTTTGCATTTTTACATTTACATTTTAAGCATTTAGCAGACGCTCTTATCCACGCCGACTTACAAGATGTGCATTAATACATGGTAGGAACAATCATAGTTCACGCAAAAGATCAGTGCAGTAATACAGCGATAGATATCGTTGTAGGCAGCTGCATACCATACCTGTAACACTGGGAAGGAAAAGGTTAGTCATTTATTTTTTAATGTATTTTTTAAATGAGGGGTAAGCAGGGATACATATACAAGAAGAATTGAGCAAGTAGGCAGTGGTGATGACACTTCGGTACAATTCAGTGGTAGTGGAGTCTGGAAATGTGGGTTTTGAGGCTCTTGCGGAAGGTCGCAAGTGATTCCGCGGTCCTGACCAATTGCGGAAGGTCGTTCCACCACCGAGGGGTCAGGACAGAGAAGAAGCAAGACCGCGAGGAGCAGCTGCCGGGTGCCCGGAGGGATGGGACAGTCAGTTTTCCAGAGGAGGCGGAGGGATCTGGCTGTGGTGTAGTGTGGGATGAGTGTAAGGGGGAGCAGTTCCTCTAGCCGCTTGAAAAGCAAGCACGAGTGATTTGAATCTGATATGTGCTGTGAGGGGGAGCCAGAGCAGAGAGGATAAGGGTGACATGGGTGAACTTAGGTTAATTGAACATCAGACGTGTGGCAGCATTAGAAGTAGGGCCGAGTAGGGCTGTCACAGTATCCATATAACTTCCTGACTGGCAGCATGGACACTGACCACGGTCAAAATCAAATTAATGCCATGACCGTTGTTTCTTTCACATTCGTTTTCTTCATATTTATTTTGAAGCAATCGGAGCATCATCAAACATACTTTGATGTTGACATGTTGTACTTTGATATTGCATAAGCTCAAAAGATGGATATTATGATGGTCCAAATTATTCCTGGTTGTCTTCAAGTGTAGTAAAATCTTAAAGTAGAATGAATAATAAGAAGACGAAGACAGGTATAGCACCTTTCACAAAAAACATTATCTGCCACCTTTACAAATGGCTTCATGAAATCTCTCATTACAGTATTAAGAATCCACTTTGATTTTTCAAATGGTCCATTCATACTGCACATGTTTTTAATTACAAGAAAGTCTAACTAATAATCTGATTCATATTAATTTCTTAATATGTGCCTATGCCTGGTTCATACATAAATTCATACTTAATTAATTAACCATCAGGGTTATTTTCTTCCCATCTAGCTTGGGGTTGTCTGAGTTGGGTGCTGTGGCATCAAAACAGGCTGAGCAATGGAGTGGAAATACTGCACAGTGAAATGGCGACATCATGTGCTTAAATAAAGACACTGCAGCACATGAAGACCAAGGGAAGTGGTGTTTTTCCAGCAGGTGCACTACAGTGACTGTGACTGATTAGAAGCACACCAGAGTAGAAGTGGGTGGCTGATTAAAAGATGAATAAAATACATCAAACTATTATAATATTTTCAAACAAATATTTTCAATATTAGACCTACTCATATTGAGATAGACAATATAAAGATCATTCTCTGCTTTATCCCATTCACCTGTGCTGTCGGGTAGAAAGTTGAAAACAAAACTATTAACAAATATTATTTGAACACAAACCATTTTAATACAATGAATCTCCTTTTGATCTCCCATGTGTATGAAAATGTGTATTACATTTTGTAAAATAAACTAAAAATCTGAAAATGTAGACGACATGAGGAGCGCTGGCTGACTTGACACAACTCTATTTAACATTGAAACAATGATTTTTGCCATGCCCCTACCAAATATACAATCATAAATAAATAAATAAAATAAATACATTTCTTCATGACAGGAATTAAATTCTCAAATGAAATACATTTCAGTGAACGTTCCAGCCACAGAGGCTAGAGAGGGTGCCATTTTCTCTGTGAATTAAAATTTCAGACTAAAATATCATACATGATTATTGGTGGAAATGTATAACTTGAAACAATCAAAGACAAAATAATCAACATAGTACTTCTACACTGTAATCTAGTCTCTTGTAGTGTCAGGTTCTTGTACAGAGTATAGGGGTTTCCTGTCACTGTGGGCACCAGGGCACAGTAGTACAGTGCAGAGTCTGTCACTTCAGCAGAGGAGAGCTCCAGATCCACACGCTTGTTCTCTTTATCAAGTTTAACAGACAGACGGGGATGTGGAGGAACAGCTTTTGTAATATGATTAGTGGATTCTATAATTAAGATGAGGAATTCAGGTTTAGATCTGGGATACTGGTGATACCATTGTAGATTGTGTACTGATCCAGTGTAGTTGCATGACAGCATAACACTGCTACCCTCTGAAGCATGAACTGCATTAGTTGTTGGAGTAATTGTATCACCAATACTTTGACCTGCAGAAAACAAATATGACAGATAGTTATTTGTAGACATCATCATTTTTTTTCAAAAATACAAAAATGAAATAAATGCCGTATGCCACTTACCCAACATTGTTGAAAACAGAAGAAATAAACAGTGCAACATCATGATAGCTGTTAGAAAGAAACACTGACTTTAAGTACAGCTAGATCAGAATAAGTCCTCCACTCTGACTCTCTCAGCATAGTTTTAACAGGAAACTCCCCCACTCTTTGACTATATAGCTCCTCCTCTGGAATCAAAACACAACCGCTGATTAGACAAAATAAATGTGTTTTGGATTTTTCTTTCATGTAAAATAACCTACTTCAAATTAATTTAAATATTTTGCCTACTTTTAAATATAAACAACCTCCTCTAAATATACACATCACATCCTCTACAGTTTACACAGAAAGGCATTTTGTGTTGTCTAATTCATTCATATGTAAAATGAAGCATTTCAAATAAAAATGAACTAAATAATGCATACATTTAGAGTTTAATGTTCATCCCTACACAAAGCTACAGTAATGTTATACAAATCATTCACAAAGCTATATCATATGAAAGCTAATCCCTTTGCTTTTTGAAAGAAAACTGTACTGTATAGGATTTTTTTCATAAATCTATCAAATAACATAATACAAATATTCTCAGACTTCCAAGTCTTTCATTTTCTCAGTGGCGTGCGGTTCAGTCTCAAAGTCAATCGCTCAAACGTCACACTACACTGCACCGCGTTCTACAGTCCAAACAAACCCCATCTCAAACATGAACGATACACAGAGATGCCCAACGCTCCCTTACTCCCCCCCTCCTGAAATGATTTATGACAGTTCTAAACTGTTTATTCACAGACATAGGTTTAGTGCAAGTACAGCTCAGAGACAGTCATATATCATCTATATCAAATAACACTGGGTCTGCGCAGTCGTTATCAAACGTTATTGATCAGGCAAGGCTGCTTGATGGTACAATGAGTATTTAATATTCAAATGATGTAATCTACTGCTGAACAATTAGTTTGCGCAACCCCCCATGTGAATGTTTGTGCACCCACCGCCCTGGCTATGTGGGCACTTTCAAGTATAAATGTGAGCACATATGCAGTCAGGCCTATTTTACATTTTGTTATCTGTTGTATTTTGGCAAACCACCCCCCGCCCCCTCCCCCCCTGAAATTAATTCCTGATTAATTGGTTGGCCAAGACCAGTGGTCGAAATGAGGGGGGTCTGGGGGGACCCGGGACCACCCATAAGCCACAAGGCACCCCCCATAACAAAAACATTTTTAAGCTTGGGGGGGGCCCATCTTTATTTGAACATCTTTTAATAAATGCGAGTCAAACAGGACCAACCAATAGAAACAGTCTTTAACCCTCTGAGGTCCGTGCTAAGCTTTTAGACGTTTTTTGATTTTGGCATGGTCTGATATTTATCTCAATTTCATCAATTTAACACACACTTACTCCAACGTGTTTGATATTTTTATTTGAAGGACAATCACAGCTACATTTGTATGCCATCAATAGTTTGGTCAGTATCATATGCAGCTTGTAAATAGATCTACAAACACACAAGTTAAAAATAGTAAATTTTTCTGCTGTCACAAAAGTTGTGAAAGCACACACTAAACTATAGTGACGAATTGTTTTGCCAATGTGCGTTTGTTCATCAAGGTCTTGGTTATGTAAGGGTGTGAAAACAGTTTAGCACATCTGAGATCTAAATAGCTAAAAACCTGTTTTTATCAGAACTGGTCACATTTATTTCAGGCTGTGGGAGGGCTAAATGCTAAATACCTGAATATTCATTATTCATTGTCCACACCTCTAAGAACTGTCAGATGGGCCATCTCACTGGGCCATCAGTGTTATATTCTGAGTTCCTGTTCTGTTGTTTTTTGGCCTTTGTTTATTTTTCATTCAGTCCTTATTCATTATTCTTTATCCAGTATTGCATTTTCCCTGTTCTGTCACGTTCTGCTCCCTGTCTGTCCTTGTTCCGTTTATTTCGAGATCCACACCTTGTCTTGTCATGCACTTCGGGAGTTTATACTTTTCGGGGGTTTTCCGCCTTCGCTTATTATCTCGTTTTCTTCCTTCTTACTTTCTAGATTGCACTTTGTATATATTAGGTAGATGTGTATAGAACTAACCAACTAATCTACTAACGTTAGGGATTTAGATTAAGTTACTAACACGCGGAATATGTTTGGCGTCACTAAGACGCCGAATTCATATATTTTCACGAGTATTTGAAAACAAGCTAAATAAATAACATTTTAGGCTGTTTGAAAAGTATTCTTCCATAGATCTTGTGTGCATATTGCAATTTGTTACGTTGCAACACGCGGAATATGTAGTCACGCGGAATTCATATATTGAATATATATACGAGTATTTGATAACATGGCAAATCAAATATAGTTACTTACTGCTCGTCAGTTATTGTCTTCGTCGCTTTTCATCAATACTCTCAAACACTGCAGCGCAGAAAATCTTTCCATCTTGAATAAAATTGTATGTCTGTATAAAATCTTGCTTCAAATTGTCGGGACAGTTTATGTGTTTACGCCGGCGTTTTCACACATGGCCCCACGCCCCTCCCCACACACCTCGCCTAAACTCGCCCCTAGTTACCATGTCAATAGAAGGGGGACGTTACTACCAGGTAAAAAGAGAGTAAAAGGCAAGGTTTACTTTTGGTCTAATTAACCTAATTTAAAAAATCCCATTTGATTTGCCAGTGCTCAAATCGGAAAGTCGCGATTCTAAGGTTTCTGTCAATGTTTTTGCCGCGTGTGTATGATAAAATATCGCGAAGTTAGAAATAGTAATATACTTGTATTGCTGCTTGGATCGGCGCCGATCCAGCCGACCTCAGGGGGTTAAGGATTCTTTAAGATCTGTGTGTTCTGTCAGGCCAAAATGTGCCCGGCTGGCAAAATGTGACTGGGTTGCATCACCGAGGTTGCGTCACAATAGCATTCGAATGGCAGTTAGCGTCCGTTGCTAAATTATGGTCGGCTATGCAGACTTGGTCAATTTACTATAGCCCATTGTTAAAATTTTTTTCGAATTTAGGTTGGTGTTGGAATATTTGTAGTGTAACAGATGCATTCCTCAAGGTAAAAAACATAACAAGTCAGCCAGCATAGATGATAAAGGAAAGGTTTATGTTATAAAAAATCTTTGATGTCAGTGCATAAATCAGATTATTTTTTAAATCAAATTAAGTAGAAAGTAGCCATGCTAACTCAGTGCAAAGGCGCTACACCAACGTGTGTCAAATATAAGATGATTTCTAAATTTTTTATAAAAGGTAGAGGGGTTTAATACTAAAATTTGCTCCCAGGAAGTATTTAGTGGTCCATGTAGTTTGAAGATTTTCACCGTATTTTTGTGTGAGATTACATGCTTTTCACAAAATATACATTATTAAAGCCATTTCTAAATCATTTTTGTCCACCAACTAATACACTATATGGCCAAAAGTCAGTGGACACCTGACCATCACACCTATATGAGCTTGTTGGGCATCCCATTCTAAAACCATGGGCATTAATATGGAGTTGGACCCCCCTTTGCGGCTATGACAGCTGTCACTCTTCTGGGAAGGCTTTCCACAAGATCTTAGAGTGTGTCTGTGGGAATTTGTACCCATTCAGCCAAAAGAGCATCTGTGAGATCAGGCACTGATGTTGGATGATAAGGCCTGGCTTGCAATCGGCGTTCTAATTCCTCCCAAAGGTGTTCAATGGGGTTGAGGTCAGGGCTCTGTGCAGGCCACACCAAACTTTATATATTTATATACTTTATATTATAGCTCACTGCTATAGAAATCAACCAACTACTGTCCAAAACTGGCTGTGTTTGTAGTTGTAGGATAACTCATTGTGAAGGGATCATTTTCATAATAACAACATTATATTCATTCAGTTTAATAATACATTATATTCATTCTAATATTGTCTGGCTAGATGTCTAGTTGTGTTGATTCACTGAACTGAAGTCTATCAGGATACCTAAAGACAAAGTGAGAAAAAGAATGCTGCCCACATGTATTATCTTCAGTACAAACACATGGCAGGTGCACTGGATTGAAGTCAGGTATGTAAAGGAGACATAGCAGATGTTTCCTGTGTGTCCAATGTCAGCATCACTCCGCTTCTCATTTCAAAGCTGTGGTAGCTTAGCAGCTTTTTGTAGGAGTGCTGCCATTTCTACTCCACTGTGGGCTGCAGTGCACAGTAATAGATAGCAGTGTCTTCAGGAATTAATCTTGAGATGGTGAAAACTGTTTTTGATTCATCAACAGCTGAAGAGAATCTCTCTTTGGCAAAGTCTGCTTTGTGGGAGGTATTATATCTATTATTATAGAGAATGAACTGAGGAGCTGACCCAGGATACTGGCGGTACCACTGCAGGGTAGGATTAGTGCTGCTGGTCTTAAAGGAACATTCCAGGGAGACGTCATACTCTTCTGTCTCTGATTTAAATGGCTCATCCTGTTTGATTTCATCTCCAGAGCAAAAGCCTAAAAATAATTAATAAACCAATACTGTTAGCAAATCCAACCATTTTACTCATTTAAGAAATGAAATGAACAAGATTATTATGAAGAGAAGACTGATGGCAGGAAAAAACCCAATACTTCCAATAACGTTAAAGAAAACTTACAGAAGGAGACAGTTAACACCAGCCCTGCGAAAAGCTGCATCTTGTTATGAAGTGAGCATTCAGGTTATTAGAGGAGAGAGAAGCTGAGGCAGAATGTGTGTCTTAGTTTTTCTGTGAGGATGTGTGGGAGGGGCAATAGTGCCCTGATGAGAATGAAAAAGAAACTAAAGCTACTGAATGTGTCAGTTGTAGACGAAGTTGGAACTCCTCATCTCATGTATGTATACAGTACCAGTCAAAAGTTTGAGTACACCTGATGGAAACTAGGTTTATCTCATAATTGACAATGTTTAACACCATATAACTTTCTTTAAATACTTGAAGATGACAAAAAACACATGTAACAATAAACAAATGGAACATCAAAGCAATGTTCAATAAAATTTAATTGAAAATTGAATCTTGGATTCCTCAAAATAGCCACCCTTTGCTGTGATAACAGCTTCACAAACACGGGCCATTCGGTTAATAAGTTTCAGCAGGAAATCACCCGATATGTCTTCCCAGCTCTCCTGCAGCAATTCCCAGAGGCACTTGTGGGTTGCTTTGCTTTGACTGTTCTGTCTAGTTCATCCCATACAAGTTGTATGGGATTGAGGTCTGGACACTGGGCAGGCCAGGTCCTTCATTTGAGTTGTCCGTCATGTTCCCTCTTCACCAGATAATTCTTGCACAACTTCATGGTGTGTTTCGGGTCGTTATGTTGCTCAAGAATGAAGGAGTGCCTGCTTAGCCGTAGTCCAGATGAAAGGTGTACTCAAACTTTTGACTGGTACTGTATGTACAGCTTAGAGTGGAGCCCCTTTTGTTTCACAAGATGTTATTCCTTGAAATTTAGGAGTCACATGAAATGTTCTTCCTTGAACTTTAGGGTCCTCCTATCATTACACTATTTGCGGATGACAAATGGCATCTATGCAGTCCCACAGAATGTGTCTCTCCCACAATGATACTTAGAGTTACAAATCTCTTGGTTTTGGGTACTGTGCTGTTGTGGAAATTCTACTATTCAAAGGAAGTGAGACTGTGATCTTAAGTTCACTCAAAAGCTTTATTACTGTTTTAAAACAGGGGAGCAGTCTTAACACTCTCGCATGAAGAATGTCAGAGCATCTCCGAAGAGATCAAGCAAAAACAGCAGTATATATCTCTTACATTTGTGGTGACGATTGCCTTTTGGAATTTTCGGTCTTGGACTTTTGGTCATGGGTGAAATCCCTCCTTTATTGATAGTCTCAAATACATGTTTTTCCCTCCCAAAATACACGTTTCTTGCATACATTAGGATGGGGCAACTCTAACTTATGACCCTTCAGTAACTTTCCATCAGTGTTGTTATGATTTACACAGTGAAATAACGAGGCCTATTCCCAAGTGACTGACCTTGATGCTCCCTGCTCCCCCTTCCCAATCCTATCTGTATTTCATGCCTTCTCCCACATCTGGCAATACAAACTTATCTCTCTGCATGGACAGTGTGGTGCATACCTGCGATATCAGGAAATCGCGCAAGGCGTTTGGCCGTGCAGCACTCTGATAAACAGAAGAGGCCTGATCCGTGGAGGCTCATACGCCTAATTACATTTTTCCCTTACAGTGCTCTCGATGCATATAGAAGAGTGGCATACAGTATGAATGTGGTCTGTCATGGGAGAGGGGAATGTTGTGGCATGGTTAGTAGGGGGAATGTTGTATGGTATATTTTGTGTGATTTGCCAGCCTCTCAATATATGTAACTTACCCTCACATTTGTTCATAAATATTTGAGTTTTACCTCTCAGAATATAAGTATCTCACGTTAGAATTTAGTAGAAGTAGATTTTTTATCTTTTATAATGTAGAAGTTGATTTTCCATGAATAAGTCATGAGAAGTATAAGCAATGACTGCAGATATATTGCACAAAACATTGCAGATATATTTATGTTTCAGATATAATTATATGCAAACTTTGTAACTTTGCTTTATGCCATACTTGAAAATGTCACCCAGTGAGATTCAATCATGTGAACTGCCAGAGCACTGGACTATCTGCTAAATGTATCAAATATAAATCGATGACAAAATAAGCAAATTAAGAGCAACTGTTATATTCTGAGTATCTGTTCTGTTGTTTTTTGTACTTTGTTTATTTATCTTCAGTCATTATTCATTATTCTTTATTCTGTATTCCATTTTCATCGTTCTGTCACGTTCTGTTCCCTGTCTGTCTTGGTTCCTGTTACTTCGAGATCCACTCCTTGTCTTGTCATGCACTTCGGGAAGTTCTACATTGCGGGTTTTCTCCGTCTTCGCTTATTATCTCCTTTTCTTCCTTCTTACTTTCTAGATTGAACTTTGTATATATTAGTTAGATGTATATAGTACTAACCAACTAATCTACTAACGTTAGGGATTTAGATTTAGTTACTAACACTACTAATCACTAATTATCTCACGCTTCTGACTATCGCTGTCATTTCCTCTCATTATCCTATCCCTGATAGCTTTTCACTTTCCCTTTCATTCGCACGCAGCTTCTCTCTTTGCGTTCCTCCCCTTCTAGCTATGCACGTGTCTGCCTGATCTCCCAGGTCGTTTATTGTCTATATGTTTGTATGTTTCCCAGTCCGTGTCTTGCGTTGCCCCCTCGTTATTGGATTAACGATTCCCAATGTTTACACCTGTGTTCCTACCTCTCTCTCCTCCCAGTCACACCTGATTCCTATTGTATTACCCTCTCCATTTGGTATATCTGTTCCGTGTTTATGTTCCTTCCCCGTCAGAACGTTGATCCTTATTCCCTGAGCCTATTCTTCTTAAGCCAGTGTTTATTGAATTATCCGAGACATCCCTTCTGTTTACTACTCCAAGCCTGCCTAGCGATTCTGTTTGTTTGCCTATCTGCCTACCTGTTTTTTTACTTTTTGGACTGCCTTTTTGTGACTACTCTCTGCTTATTGATTCTGTACCTTCGCTACATCTGATTCCTGGTTTTGACTCCTGCTTCCCAATAAACGACTCTTTTGCCTTATCCTGATCTGCGTCTGGGTCCTTATCCTGATCGTCACAGCAAGATGATCATTTGCCAAAATCTTTATTACATTACATTACATTACATTATAGGCATTTGGCAGACGCTCTTATCCAGAGCGACGTACAACAAAATAATTGTGTTGCCAAATTTATCACCAAAAAAAGCAGACTTGTTTTGATGTGTTGTGCAGTGTTTACAGCAGGGGTGTCAAACATACGGCCCGCGGGCCGTATCCGGCCCGACAGGTGGTTTAATCCGGCCCAGTCGTGAAGAGAAAAAATTATAACGATATAAAAAGCATATTTCTAGTCCATTCCTGTGGGGAGTTATGTTTTTTTAAAGAAATAACCGAAAAGCGCATTTCCAACACTAGGGGCAGCAAAGGAAAAGCAAGATTGGCATGACAAGAGATCAAGAAATAAAGAGCATATCTTTGCAAGCGCGTGCCAGGTCTGGGGAAGATGCAGTTTGGTTCCCCGCAAGTCTTACCGCCGTTAAGTTGCTAGCAAAATATCAAGAGTGACACCCCAATTACCAAAATGTCGTTGTCAAAGAGAAGAAAGGTTGACGTAGAGTGCCGAGCTTTCCAGGAAAAATGGACAGAGTATTATTTATTCACAGAGGTGAATGCAAAACCAGTGTGCTTGTTATGTAATCAACAGGTTGCAGTGCTCAAAGAATATAACATTCGGCGCCACTATGAGACTCACCATAAAGAAAAGTTTCACCATTTGCAGGGGCAGTTAAGAAAAGAGAAGATAAAATAATTATTAGCTGGACTGAAAAAACAGCAGTCTGTATTTACTATAATCACATCCCGGCTGGCTTACCATACCACACTGAAGTGCGATGGTTAAGCCGAGGTGCCGTACTCAAGCGCTTCTTTGAACTACGAGAGGAAATTGGGGAGTTCATGGAGAAAAGGGGAGGCCAGTAGGCGAATTGAAATGCCCGGAATGGGTGAGAGATCTGGCCTTCATGGTGGATATTACACAGCACCTGAATAATCTTAACAAAATGATGCAAGGTCGCCAAAGAGTCGTCACGCAGTTTTGCGATAGCATATGCGCCTTCAAGTTGAAACTGTCACTTTGGGAGAAGCGGCTCTCGAATGGTGACACCGCGCATTTCCCAATTCTCGCAGCTATGCGCGCAAGCCAACCCAATGCTGATTTAGATAAATACAAAGATAAAATAACAGAATTGCTGCAGGAGTTCGAGCGCAGATTTCAGGTCTTCGGGGAACTTGAGAAGGAATTTGCCTTTTTTGCTCGCCATTTATAGTCAATGCACCCGATATGCCCGCAGACATCCAACTTGAGATAATTGACTTGCAAAGTGATTCTAATTTGAAGCAGAAATTTGCATCGGTAGATTTAGGCACGTTTTACCAATATCTCTTGCCAGATTACCCCAGATTAACACACCTGGCTGCAAAGATTTTGTCCATGTTTGGAACTACCTATCTTTGTGAACAGGTGTTCTCTGTTATGAACCTCAACAAAACAAAGCACAGGTCAAGATGATCAAACACACACCTGAATGCCATCTTGAAATGTGTTGCTACACAGGATTTGAAACCTGATATTGATGGCCTGGTGAAGGCCAAACGATGCCAAGTTTAAGGATCCAGCAGTAGTCGATAGAAGAAGCCTGTGGGAAAGGGAGTTTAATTAAATTCTTGTTATGTTCACAAATGTTTGCAGTCTGAAGAATGCAGTTCTTTGAAAATAATTTACTTTTGTTTTTAGCTTGAAAAGAATATTCTGCAGTATATCCCTATCAGCAAGCCAGGTTAAGTAGGCCTGAGCTACAAAATATTTTTGATCTGAAGTAGCCATATCATATGGTTCAGTACTGCTATAACTTTTATGTTTTTAAATTTAATTCAATTTTTCATTACTTTGCACATTTACATTTTAGGCGGGGTGTTTAATTTTTTTTCATAGCACCCTCTTTAGTTTACTATAAGGATTGCTTCAGTATCAGATGCAAAATATTCACTCTGTATAAAATTAAATAAACCAGTTTTTTGAAAGCAAAATGCATTTTATTTGAAATCCATTGGCCTCTCTGTAAATGAGTAAATAATAATGATAAGTGATTAGGCTACTATGTTGGTTGAGGCATTTTTTCCCAACTAAGAAAAAAACAAAACAAAAACAAAGCAACTGATTTGGAGTTGACCATAGGTTATTTTGCTATTATGTTACTGGTCCGGCCCACTTGAGATCAGATGAGTTGTATGTGGCCCCTGAACCAAAATGAGTTTGACACCCCTGGTTTACAGTATGTACTAATGGTTTACACCTTTTGCCTTCATTTGCATATTCTGTGCAAGTACTTTTTTTATTTTAATGGCCCATTTTTTTGTATGCAGACACAGTTTTAACAAATGTTAGAGGAGTGTCCCACAGAACTCGTTGAAAGTTGTCAGTTATATAGAAAGCTCTAGTAAGGGCCTAGTCTCATTTATTTATTTATGAGACACATTTGTTTCATATTGCAATATTGCCGATGAACAACAAAGGTTATTAAAATTAATTTGACTATTAAGCTACAATTATTTTATTGTAGCTATACTTTATATTCAGGTGGAGGTGCTGCGCCTAAACCTTTAAGCGCAGTGTTAAAATAGTCTTTGCATCTCAGCCATAACTGCGCTACTTCTCAAAGTTGCTGGTGATATTACATCCCGCGCAAGATCAGTGACAAAGATGATTCCCTGATGATCTAGGCGATAACGTTTGATTAACTGTGCATTATCAAACATTTCTAAAATACTCTTACTGTCTTGGAAGGTGTGCGCACGTCTCAGCAACTCTCCCGTCTTGCCTACTCCTATCTGAGTTAAGAGAGCTCCAGAGGTCAGTTTAAGAGTACTTTTAAGACCAGAGAAATGTGAGAAATCACTGTTATTTATACATTTGAGTGTATGAGTAAAGGTCCCCAATTCTTACACTTAAGTTACACTTGAGACCAATTTTTTACTTTGAGTGGCTTGATACACACGGCCCCATGTGATCTTAGTAGTTTTGAGTCCTTTAATTGCCGGGACCCTACTGGAGGTGAGGCAGAGCTGATCAGACTCTACCAGAGATAGTGGCTCACTACCTCCCTAACTCCCATGAAACAAATCCCTTCATGAACATCAAATAAAAAATACATCAAATTAATGCCCTTGCTACATTACCAGTCTCCTGGTTCAAAAAGTAATCAGTAAAGTTTGTTCCACATCGCCAATCTCCTAACTCACATCCAACGCCCATCTCTTAATTTAAAGCATTGTGTACCATTCTTTCATCTAGCACCTAGCCTCCTCCTTAAAATATTGAATATTCTTAATGATGTAGAATGCAGTGATTAAAACATTATGAAGCTTAAACCACAGTACTAGTCTGTGTTATAATGTTACCAGTTGTGGAAAACATGTACATTTTAGTTTTTTATTAGAAAAATATTTTCTTTCATTTACTTTTTTTAGATAAAATAATTTCTTAAATTGTGGAATGTCAAAACAAGTATTGATCTGATTTAGTTGACTAAAGCATCTATTCAGTTCATTTAGAGTTTTTACATTGATCTTGACACATTGATCCTTCTATTATTTTTCTCTCAATTCAATTTCAGATTCAAAATGGAACTGAAATGTGCAAGATGCAATTCACTAGTAAGCTAAATGAATTAATGTAGTCCCATTCCTCTATAATGCTGACCTCTAGTGGAATAAAAATAAATGACACCTTTGCGGGCTGGTGTTCCCCTGCTGACCAGGATGGTATTGAAGAGTCTATAGTGATATGGTACAGAGAGATAAAAGAGTAATGTTTAATTTTTAGGGATTCACTGTATAAGGTGGCAACAAAGCTCAAGACACATAGTTGGAACTTTTTATATGAATGTATATTCCCCCTTTTTGAAGGGAAGTACCGGCGTGCTATTCAATCACGTGAAACACATGAAAACAAAAAGTGTGTGCGTGTCTGTGTGTGATGCGTGAGACCCCTGAGCCATCACAGATGCAACCATGCAAGTTATGTAACACAAATAAAATATTGCCCACACTGTACATCAATAAAAGTGAAACAATTCCAGAGGAGATATGAGGTGGTTTATTAACCCAAAATAAAATGCAAGGTGAGGTGACGGCTGGCAAATAAATGTGTAGCAATGTTATCTGATGCCTCCTGAGTTTTGTATATTAATCTTATTTTAATGTTATCTAATGCCTCCAGGCTATTGCTATTTAATATTTGCATTGCAGTTGGCCTTCAATAACCTGCTTGGTCCTGTGGAAAGCGAGCACTACAAGTTCCATGTGGGCCAGGCCTGTCTCCTGGCTCCTGCTTTCTTCAAAGCCCCTGATCCTTTTTCTCGGTGGGCTGCTGAAGATTATTGGCCTAATTGGATTGCTTCAAATGTAGGGTGTAGCAGCTTTGAATCCAGAAACAGTCTATTATTAATGATTCCATTGTAACAGGCTACCCCTCAGAGATAACCCAAGGGAACAATGAATGTATGAAAATAACTAGATAGAATAATTCAAATTAATAAGATTAATGTTTTTATTAAAACAATTGTTGAGATAGAGATAGAAAGACTAGACCTTGCCAGAGAATACCCAACTTCCAGCTTCAGTGCAAAGCAGCAACATACTTTTTGTTCATAAAAATACTAGTTGCATATATGTATTTTCACACTCACACTCTGTTTGGGGGAAATAATTAAATTGTGAGGTATGATCAGGGGACATTTGGAGACTCCTGGTATTGACCAACCAAAATCCTTCAATTTACAAGCCTTGACATTCTACTTAAATGTTTTCATAATAATGAGATGAAATGACACCTTAGTTCAATTTTACAAATGTTTTGCTCATCATCACTTGTCAAATTAGAAATATAAAAATGTTTTCATTTAAGAAGAATTGTAGTTAGAGTTTGTGAATCTTTGAGTCGATGTTGAAAAACTGAGCGTATAAGCATTTACGGGATGAGGTTTAGATATGAGGTAAGAAACAGACATAGTACTCAGTGTTGGGCACAGAAGGAGGTTATTGTATGAGCAGAGAAACAGACTCACACAATGTGGGCCTCAGAGCACAGTAGTATGTGGCAGAGTCAGACAGCCCAGCTGCAGCTATCTTCAGATGAAAGGTCTTGTTAGACCTGTCATGATGAGCTGTGAATCTTTCCTTATCACTGTATTCTCCGAGTAAGAGCTCTGGTGATTTATTCTCTTGCTGGATGTACCAGAAGAGAAAGGGTTTACTGTCAGTAGTTTCATACTGACAGTACAATGATGCCTTCTCCTTTTCTATCAGGAATAATGAATGATTTTGAAAGACGGAATCACCTTGTGTTTCACCTGGAAAACATTACATACGGACTTAGAAGTGGTTTATAAATTAGGTGCTTATATTATTTGCTTATAGTCTTTCATACATACATTCAAATTATTGTAACATCAGTTGTAAAAAAATAAAAATGTCATTAGGCATCATCAAAATTAGAAGCAAATTATTCAGCATTCACTGCTTTCAGATAGCCCTTGCATTTTCACATTTTAGTACAAAATCTGGATAAATCCATGAAAATATACATATCTTCTTACCTATAGTGTGAAAGAGTATCATGAATAAGGGGAGCATTTCTGTTTGTAGCCTGATTGTGTTGAAGTCCCTGTATGTTTCCTCTCTCTCCAGTGAGGTATAACAGCACAATGGTGAAGAGGTTTTGTTCTTGTAGCTCCTGTATTACCCGCCCCCTGGGGTTTCACATCTGCCAGTCTCTGGTGGTAGTGGCTGCTCATATTGATCAAAAACTAGTTTATGGTACTGACAGCTGTACTAAGTTAGAATCTAATGTTGAGACTATACGTCTCATTTATAAAGTTTCCCGTCATATTTATCATATTTCTTGTGCTTCCTATAAATCTTTGGTTGTGTGAGTTTTTGCTGTGGCATTAATAAGGGGCGGCAGTGGTCAGTGGTTAGCAACATGGGCTGGCAAACGGAGAGTTGTTGGATCAAATCCCAGGAAGGCCAACAAAAAAACAATGAACTGGAACCCAGAAGGGTGCCAGTTCACTTCCTGGGGCACTGCCTTTGTGCCCTTGAGCAATGCACTGAACCCCTATTTGCTCCAGGGGTCCCGTACTATGGCTGACCCTGTCCTCAGACCTCTCTGCTGGTGTGTGTGTGCATCTAGGAGAGGTATGCGAAAAATACATTCCAATTACCCTGTGTATAACATGGCAAATAAAGATCCTTACAATAATACAATAATTACAAGAAGCAGAGTTATTATCCTACGCTCTTATCCAGACCGACTTACAAGATGTGCATTAATACATGGTAGGAACAATCATAGTTTGCGAAAGAGATCAGTGCAGTAATGCAGCAATAGACATTGTTGTAGGCAGCTGCATACCATACCTGTAACACTGGGAAGGAAAAGGTTAGTAATTTATTTTTTAAATGAGGAGTAAGCAGGGATACATATACAAGAAGTATTGAGCAAGTAGGCAGTGGTGATGACAATTGGGTAGATGTACAGAATTCAGTGGTAGTGGAGTCTGGAAAGGTGGGTTTTGAGTCTCTTGCAGAAGATCGCAAATGATTCCGCGGTCCTGACCGATTGCAGAAGGTCGTTCCACCACCGAGGGCAAGAAGAGAAGAGGCAAGACCGCGAGGAGCGGCTGACGGGCGCCCAGAGGGATGGGACAGTCAGTTTGCCAGAGGAGGCGGAGGGATCTGGCTGTGGTGTAAGGTGGGATGAGTGCCTGGAGGTAAGGGGGAGCAGTTCCTCTAGCCGCTTGAAAAGCAAGCACCAGTGATTTGAATCTGATGTGTGCTGTGATGGGGAGCCAGTGCAGAGAGGAGAGGGGTGACATGGGTGAACTGAAGTTAATTGAACAGCAGACATGCGGCAGCATTAGAAGTAGGGCTGAGTAGGGCTGTCACAGTATCCATATAACTTTCTGAATGGCAGCATGGGCACTGACCACGGTCAAAATCAAATGACTGCCATGACCACTGTTCCTTTCACATTTTTTGTCTTCATATTTATTTTGAAGCAATTGTAGCCCCGTCAAACATACTTTGATGTTAACATGTTGTACTTTGATGTTGCATACGTTAAAAAGATGGATGTGTATATTGTGGCAGCCCAATGGGCTGCACTAGGAAATGGCTGCCTGGCCTACAACACATGGGAGCCAGGAAACACTACATTTCCCAGCAGGCCACAGTCACACCTGAGCCAAGTGAAAGTGATGGGACTAACGACCAGCTGAAAGCCATTTCAAGGCCTATTTAAAGGGCTGAATCCCATTACACTGGGAGAGGAGTAGGAACGTGAGTGTGAAGGAATTGTGGAGTGTATTTGTAAGAGAAACCTGTGAAGTCATTGACCAGCCAGGATTTGGAGAGAGTGTTGGAGTGTGTGTTTGTTTGTGTGGAAAATTGGACTGCTTTGAATATTGACTACGGACTGGATTGTGGACTTGGACCTGGATTTTGGATTGGATTGGACATTGACAACGAGAAAAGGATTTGTGGACTTTGTGTTTGTATTCCCCTGAAGACCCCACCCTTTGTTTTGTGTTTGTTAGTATAATAAATTATCATTTTGGTTTTGAATACTGCCTCCTCCTGGTTCTTGAACTTGCCTACGCCCTCTGCAAGGTCCGTGAGTGTCGCCCCAACCCCTGGGGACACCACATATGGTGGAGAATGCGGGCAGAGGGCAGCACATATAGGCAAGAGGAGGTAGTGCAGCAGGATTTGTGTTTGGTTTTTGCAACGGACTCCACAATGGAAGAGATGCAGAGACTGAAGAGACGGGCAGCCATGGTGGAGGACCGATGGCGTGTCACCCTCCGTGAGGTCCAACAGCTGAAGCAGAGTGCCCAGATTGAGCTGTGCAAGACAAAGGCTGAGTTGGGGACCTTGGAGTTGCACCACCTGGAGGCTGTTGGGAAATTGCTGCAGGAGCACACTGACTCGCTGAGAGTGCTGGGAATCATGGCTGGGGAGCTGGAGAAGGACAAAGCATCCCTTGTCGATGACGTGAGGCGGGTAGAGGCCCACAACCTGGCGCTCGAAGAGAAAGTGAGAACCCTATCCAAGATGTTGGAAGGAAAGAATCGGCAGTGTCTGAACATCCAGGAATCCCAGGAACAGGCTAAAGAGGAATATGCCAGGGCCTTGGAAGATGTACAGACCAGGCTCGCCCAGAAGGAGGCGGAGCTAAGGAGAGAAGCGGAGAACCATGCGTCCGAGGCGGAGCAACTCCGGAACCAAGTGGAGCAGGAGAGCGAGGGAAGGCGGGAGCTGGAGGCTCAGTTGGAAGAGGTGAAGTTTCATCTAACAGAACAAGAAGCAAAGATTTTTGTTTTTCAAGAACTTCACCAAACCGCCTCTACAGCCCTCCTGACTGAACAGAAGAGAAACGAAGAGCTCCCTCTACTGCGAGAGGAAGTGAAGGTCTTAACTGAGAGGCTGGACCAGAAAGAAGCCCAGCAGCGGGCCACCGAGAATTCATTTCGGAAAGTATTAAAAATACAAACCGACACTCTGCTGGATCTACAGGATCAACTGGAAGAGGTGAGTGAAGAACTCGAATGTGTAAAATGTGTTCCGGTCAGGAAAGATTTTGGCACCCAGGTGGAGATCTCACAGCCAGTGGAGCCAGCAGGAGGCGATGACCAGACGTTGCAGTGGAGTCAATGGTCCTCAGTCCCACTCAGCCTGCCAGACCTTCGAGGGGGCCTGGAGGAGCAGCATGCGGAGGATGAGCTGTGGTGGGACCACAGTGTTGAAGAGGGTCTCTTGACTATGGCTGAGGAGGCCTGGTTGAAGGCCCAACCATCTCCTGATGTGGTGAGTCCGTCGCCATCACTAAAGTTGAGAAAAGGGAAGATTCAAAGCTCTCACCTGAAGGGAAACCAGGAAAAGAACTGGCGTAAATTTAAAGGGAAGAAATCTAGGAAACGTTTATGGGAAAGAAATTCAAATGTGAAAAAGAAATTCAAGGATGAAGCTAACTCTGTTAAGAGCATGTTTTCCCTGGTTACCACACCTGACCACCTGGAAGCAAAGTGGCAGTGGCGGAAAAGGCCAAAGAGAGGACAAAGGACGACAAAACGGCACAAAGTGTACCGGAGGAGCCATGGAGGGCTGGTGAAGACCAGAGCAGGAGCGGTGACCGCTCCGTCCATGGAGCCCAGAGCCGGTACACCCATATGGCCACTTGGTCGCAGTAAAGGTGAGCAACTTGCGTCACTCGCTAATGTCTGCCAGATGCTTTTTCAGGCAGGGAATGGAAATGGAATCTGGACATTTGATCCTGGTGGAGCACTGCCTGAGTGGACCTGGAGAGGGGGGCCCTCCTGGTGGCCGCTGGACATAGGCCGCTCAGCCCTCCCGAGGTCAGAGCTGAGGAGGAGGGTGTGTGGCAGCCCAATGGGCTGCACTAGGAAATGGCTGCCTGGCCTACAACACATGGGAGCCAGGAAACACTACATTTCCCAGCAGGCCACAGTCACACCTGAGCCAAGTGAAAGTGATGGGACTAACGACCAGCTGAAAGCCATTTCAAGGCCTATTTAAAGGGCTGAATCCCATTACACTGGGAGAGGAGTAGGAACGTGAGTGTGAAGGAATTGTGGAGTGTATTTGTAAGAGAAACCTGTGAAGTCATTGACCAGCCAGGATTTGGAGAGAGTGTTGGAGTGTGTGTTTGTTTGTGTGGAAAATTGGACTGCTTTGAATATTGACTACGGACTGGATTGTGGACTTGGACCTGGATTTTGGATTGGATTGGACATTGACAACGAGAAAAGGATTTGTGGACTTTGTGTTTGTATTCCCCTGAAGACCCCACCCTTTGTTTTGTGTTTGTTAGTATAATAAATTATCATTTTGGTTTTGAATACTGCCTCCTCCTGGTTCTTGAACTTGCCTACGCCCTCTGCAAGGTCCGTGAGTGTCGCCCAACCCCTGGGGACACCACAATATTTACACCACAAAGTGTATTATTCTTAGTAAAAACACTAGAGATGCATTGGACTGGAACCAGGCATGTACAGTAGATAAAATGTTGAGGCATTTCCTCATAACCATTTTGCGGTTTAGTGCCATATTGACATTACAGTATTAACAATCCACTTAGATTTTTCCAATGGTCCATTCATACTGCACATTTTTTTAATTACAAGAAAGTCTAACTCATAATCTGATTCATATTAATGTCTTAATATGTGCCTATGCCTGGTTCATACATAAAGTCATACTTAATTAATTAACCATTAGGGTTATTTTCTTCCCATCTAACTTGGGGTTGTCTGAGTTGGGTGCTGTGGCATCAAAAGATGCTAAGTAATGGAGTGGAAATACTGCAGAGTGAAATGGCGACATCATATGGGAAACTGAAGACACTGCAGCACAAGAAGGCCAAATTTAGTGGTGTTTTTCCAGCAGGTGCGCTACAGAGACTGTGACTGATTAGAAGCACACCAGAGTAGAAGTGGGTGGCTGATTAAAAGCTGAATAAAATATATCAAACTATTATAATATTTTCAAACTAATGTTTTCAATATTAGACCTACTCATATTGAGATAGACAATGAAAAGATCATTTTCTGCTTTATCCCATTCACCTGTGCTCTCGGGTAGACAGTTGAAAACAAAACTATTTTCAAATATTATTTGAACACAAATTTCAAATTCAAACCATTTTAATACAATTAATCTCCTTTTGATCTCCCATGTGTATGAAAATGTGCATTACATTTTGTAAAATAAACTAAAAATCTGAAAATGTAGACGACATGAGGAGCGCTGGCTGACTTAACCCAACTCTACCGCAGGTGGGATATGAATGGTATTCCACAGCTTTAAAATCTCGGTCACAGTAGACCAATGATATAGTCAGGCCTTGAACCTGGAAAGTCTTGGCCAAAAAGCCCATCCTGCACTCCAAATGACAGTAATCAGTTGAGATGAAGATAAATGACTTCCGCATAATTAGATAATCTAACGCTTTACAGAATGTTGTATCATTTCAATTGACTGGGAGACTTTTGGGAACAGGTGATTTAAATTAGCCTTTGAATATAAACACTGAATGCTTGTTTTTTAACATTGAAACAGTGATTTTTGCGATGCCCCTACCAAATAAACAAACATATAAATACATAAATGAAATAAAGAAGTCTCTTCATGACAGGAATTAAATTTTCTAAATAAATACATTCCACTGAACGTTCCAGTCAGAGGCCAGATTGGGTGCCATTTTCTCTGTGAATTAAAAATTCAGACTAAAATATCATACATGATTATTGGTGGCAATGTATAACTTGAAACAATGAAAGACACTGACTCAAAATAATACTTCTGCCCTGTAAATCCTGGTTTTTGTACAGAGTATATGGGTTTCCTGTCACTGTGGGCTCCAGGGCACAGTAGTACAGTGCAGAGTCTTTCACTTCAGCAGAGGAGAGCTCCAGATCCACACGCTTGTTCTCTTTATCAAGTTTAACAGACAGACGGGGATGTGGAGGATCAGCTTTTGTAATATGATTAATTGATTCCATAATTAAGATGAGGAATTCAGGTTTAGATCTGGGATACTGGCGATACCATTGTAGATTGGTTACTGATCCAGTATAGTTGCATGACAGCATAACACTGCTACCCTCCGAAGCATGAACTGCATTAGTTGTTGGAGTAATTGTATCACCAATACTTTGACCTGCAGAAAACAAATATGACAGAAAGTTATTTGCAGACATCTTTTTTTTTTGCAAAAATACAAAAATCTTGTATGTAATTGCTAATGAAACAAATTCAGCTTTAATATGAATTTTCTCAACAGCAAGTCTAAATGAAACAACAGCACCACAAATGAGAAAGAAATGCAGTATGCCACTTACCCAACATTGTTGAAAACAGAAGAAATAAACAGTGCAACATCATGATAGCTGTTAGAAAGAAACACTGACTTTAACCACGGCTAGAACAGAATAAGTCCTCCACTCTGATAGTTTCAACAGGAAACTCCCCCACTCTTTGACTATTTAACTCCTCTTCTGTATGCAAAACACAACTGAGCATCATATCCTCTACTGTTGACAAACGGAATTATCAAATAATATGTGTGAAAAAACTAATTGTATTAAAAAATATAAAAATGTATTTGTTCTTTCAAAAATGATTTAGTTATTTCACCAAACATATTTCTCATGTTTTACCTAATATTCCACCTGAGCATCAAATCATTTACAGTTCAGCAGGGAATTCTGTGTTGATGCTCTGATTATGTACAGACAAAATATATCACTGGACATTAGATAGTTGAAAACCATTGACATTGTCATTTAATTTCATCTACAGTTGGAAAAATATCTTTAAATTATCTGAGAATGTGTGTAGAGAAAATGTGAGACAAATGTTTCCTCGTTTCAGTTGGCTAAAAAGCTACATATATAACATTTCCTAACTATTTCCATGGGCAACACAAATATTTTTTGATACTATACTATATTATATAAGTTTAGGAATCTCCGTTAGAAATATAAGTTGTATCTCTATCTATATTTGAGGTCTGTGTAGAAGAGCTGTATCTCTCCAGACTGCATTATATGCCTTTGGTTGATTGATTGAACTTGTGTTGCCTCTTGGTGACCAAGCGTGTTTGCCTCCTCATCTCATGTATGTATATGCTCAGATGTTCTTAATTACAGTGGAGCTCCTTTTGTCTCACAGGATGTTATTCCTTGAAATTTAGGAGTCATGGAAGGTTCTTACTTGAAGTTTAAGGTCCTCCTATCATGACCCTATTTGCAGATGACAAATTACATCTATGCAGTCCCACAGAATGTGTCTCTCCCACAATACTTATATCAACTTACTTAGTTTCCAATCACTTGGTTTTGGGCACTGTGCTCTTGATGCATATAGAAGAGTGGCATACAGTATGAATGTGGTCTTTCATGGGAGAGGGGAATGGTGTGGCATGGTTAGCAAGAGGAATGATTAGCAGTATGGTATGTTTTGTGTGATCTTCTGGCCTCTAAATATACACTACCGTTCAAAAGTTTGGGGTCACCTGCTGGAAACTATTTTTATCTCATAATTGACAATGCTTTACACCGTATACATTTCTGTAAATACTTTAAAATGACAAAAAACACATGTAACAATGAACAAAATGAACATCAAAGAAATGTTCAAGAAAATTATATTGAAAATTGAATCTTGGATTCCTCAAAATAGTCACCCTTTGGCGTGAGAATAGCCTCACAAACAGTGGCTATTCGGTTAATAAGTTTTAGCAGGAAATCACCCGACATGTTTTCCCAGCTATCCTGCAGCAATTCCCAGAGAAACTTGTGGGTTGCTTTGCTTTGACTCTTCCTTTCCAGTTTGTCCCATACAAGTTCTATGGGATTGAGGTCTGGACACTGGGCAGGCCAGGTCTTTAGTTTGAGTTGTTGCTCACATTCCTCCTTCACCAGATAGTTCTTGCACAACTTCAAGGTGTGTTTCGGGTCGTTATCTTGCTGAAGAATGAAGGAGTGCCCGATTATCCATAGTCCAGATGGAAGGTGACCCCAAACTTTTGAACGGTAGTGTATGTATCTTACCCTCACATTTGTTCATAAATATCAGTTTCACCTTTCATATAATATAAGTATCTTCAAATTTAGTAGAAGGCTTTTATAATGTATATGTTGATTTTCCATAAAGTCATTAAAAGTATATGTTTTATTTTCTGAGATCATAAGAGCCTTGCACATGAAGAAAATAGAGGAAGGGGGGGCCCCTGTGAAACCTTTTCTCAAGTATCCTGGTACAGGGCCTGCTGCAGAAGTGTCTCTGCTGGTGTGCTTGTGTTGCATATACTATGTAGGAAATGCCTCCTGATAACTGGACATAGACAAGCCACAATTTATAGATGGAAGAGACACAAGGATTTCAGATTGATCTGCTCTAAGATTGAACCTCCATTTGCGCTGGGTGCTCACAGTTGAGTAGGGGCCCAGTTCCTTTGTTTTCATGCTTTTGAAAATGTGTATAAGTAGGACGGATGGATCCATTTTTCTACAGTGCGTTGTTGTCATAGATAGATAGATAGATCCTTTATTTGTCATTGTAACACGTCTACCCCGGCAGCAGGTGTGCTCCTTTGGGACGAAAGCTATAAATAAATATACTTTGCTTTTCACTGACCTCGGACTCTGACTCTTTCCATTTCGAACCAATCTGAGATCGATTTTGGAGCTGAGGTGGCGACTCACTACCTCCCTAACTCCCATGAAGTAAATCCCTTCATAAACATAAAATAAAATACAATAAATCAAATTAATGCCATTCCTAGATTACCAGTCTTCTGGCTCAAAAATTCATCAGTAAAGTTTGTTCCACAGTTTGTTCCATCTCCTGGCACACACCCAATTCCTCAGCCTTTATTCCTTCATCATGCTTGAAGACTCCAATTTAACTTTCTCATTCATACCACCACCTTCTGCAGAAGATACTTACACTATCACTCATTTGACTAAGTTGACCAATCAAAAGCCTGGGTTCTTGTCACATTCTCATATATACCCAAATAAACAAAATAAAAACCAAAATGAACTACTTTTCCTCCAGACCCTTTTGATATGTATGCCTCAATATCATCAGTGCATATTATGATCCTCTGTGTACCATTCTTAAGCCCCCCAGCCTCCTCCATGAAACGTGTTCTCTTTTTAATGATGTAGAATTCAGTTATTAAAACATCATGAAGCATAAACCACAGTACTAATCTGTGTTAAAGTGTTACCAGTTGTGGAAAACATGTACAGTTTAGTTTTTTCTTTGGAAAAGATTTACTGTATGAAGTGGCTACAACGTTCAAGACACATAGTAGGAACTATTTATATGAATGTATATTCACCCTTTTTAAAGAGAAGTACCTGCGTGTTATTCAATCACGTGAAACACATGCCCAAATGAAAACAAAAAGCATGTGCGTGTCTGTGTGTGACGTGTGAGACCCCTGACCCATCACAGATGCAACCATGCAAGTTATGTATCACAGATAAAATATTGCCCACACTGTACATCAACAAAAGTGAAACAAGTCCAGAGGAGATATGAGGTGGTTTATTAACACAAAATAAAATGCAAGGTGAGGTGACTGATGGCAAATAAATGCATAGCAATGTTATCTGATGCCTCCTGAGTATTGTAGATTCATCTTATTTTAATGTTATCTAATGCCTCCCAGTTATTGCTATTTAATATTTGCATTGCAGTTTTGAGGATGGCCTTCAATAACCTGCTTGGTCCTGTGGAAAGCGAGCACTACAAGTTCCATGTGGGCTAGGCCTGTCTCCTGGCTCCTGCTTTCGTCAAAGCCCCTGATCCTTTTTCTCGGTGGGTTGCTGAAGATTATCAGCTGTATTCGATTGCCTCAAATGTAGGTTGTATCAGTTTAGAATCCAGAAACAGTCTATTTTTAATTATTCCTTTGTAACATGTTAACCCTCAGAGATAACCCAAGGGAACAGAATCCCCCTAAATGCCATACATGTATGAAAATAATTAGATAGAATAATAAGATAAATGTTTTTATTAAAACAATTCTAGAGATAGAGATGGAGAGATTCGACCTTGCCAGAGAATACCCAACTTCCAGCTTCAGTGCAAAGCAGCAACATACTTTTTGTTCATAAAAATACTAGTTGCATATATTTTCACACTCACACTCTGTTTGGGGGAAATAATTACATTGTGGGGTATGATCAGGCCACATTTGGAGACTCCTGGTATTGACCAACCAAAATCCTTCAATTTACAAGCTCTGATATTCTACTTAAATGTTTCCATAATAATGAGATTATAAAATGACACCATAGTTAAATTTTACAAATGTTTTGCTCATCATCACTTGTCAAATTAGAAATGTAAAAATTGGTTAATCTAAGAAGAATTCTCATTAGTGTTTGTGAATCGGTTTGAGTCGATGTTGAAAAACTAAGGGGATAAGCATTGCTTATAACACTCTGTAGGACACAGAGTGAAGGGGTTTAGGTATGAGGGAGGAAACAGACATAGTACTCAGTGTTGGGCACAGAAGGAGGTTATTGTACGAGGAGAGAAACAGACTCACACAATGTGGGCCTCAGAGCACAGTAGTATGTGGCAGAGTCAGACAGCACAGCTGCAGCTATCTTCAGATTAAAGGTCTTGTTAGACTTGTCATGTTGAGCTGTGAATCCTTCCTTATTACTGTATTCTCTGAGTAAGAGCTCTGGTGATTTATTATCTTGCTGGATGTACCAGAAGACATTAAAATTAGCAGTGGAAGTAGTTTCATACTGACAGTACAATGATGCTTTGTCCTTTTCTGTCAGGAATAATGAATGATTTTGAAAGACGGAATCACCTTGTGTTTCACCTGTAAAACATTACATAAGGACATAGAAGTGGTTTAGAAATTAGGTTTTTATATTATTTGCTGATCTTCATTCATACATAAATTAAAATTATTGTAACATCAGTTGGAAAATAAAAAAACTATTTCATTAATCATCAACAAAATTATAAGCAAATTATTCAGCATTCACTGCTTTCAGATGGCCCTTGCATTTTCACATTTTAGTACAAAATCTGTATAAATCCATGAAAATATACGTATCTTCTTACCTATAGTGTGAAAGAGTATCATGAATAAGGGGAGCATTTCTGTTTGTAGCCTGATTGTGTTGAAGTCCCTGTATGTTTCCTCTCTCTCCAGTGAGGTATAACAGCACAATGGTGAAGAGGTTTTGTTCTTGTAGCTCCTGTATTACCCGCCCCCTGGGGTTTCACATCTGCCAGTCTCTGGTGGTAGTGGCTGCTCATATGGATCAAAAACGTGTTTATAATATTGACAGCTGTACTAAGTTAGAATGTAATGTTGGGTCTATACGTCTCACACTACATTTATAAAGTTTCCATCATATTTATCATGTTTATTTTTTATTCCTACAAATATTTGGTTGTGTGCGTTAGTGCTGTGGCATTACAAGCACTAACTGAAAGCAGAGTTATAATTGAAGGAAAAGGACATTTCACAACACAGTGAAACCACAACATCTTGTGAAGGCAACGTGTACTACAATGTACTACTGAGGCCAAGTAAAATGGTATTATTCCAGCAAGTGCACTGTAGTGACTGTGGCTAATTAGAAGCACTCCTGAGTAGCGTCTCATGTCATGGTAACCATATAACCACCTGACCAGCAGTCATGGACACTGACCACATTCAAAATCAAATGACTGCCATGACCGCCATTGCTTTCACATTTTTTGTCTTCATATTTATTTTGAAGCAATGGCAGCCTCGTCAAACATACTTTGATGTTGATATGTTGTACTTTTAAGTTCCATGAGCTAGAAATCTGGGCTTTATGATGGTCCAAATTATCCCTGGTTGTTTTCGAGGGTAAATCCTAAAGTAAAATGAATAATAAAAAGATGAAGACAGGCATAGCACCTTTCAAACAAAAACGTTATTTACTACCTTTACAAATGGCTTTCTGAATTCTCCCTCTCTCTCTGTCTCTGTCTCCCTCTCCTTCTCTCTCTCTGTCTCCCTCTCCCTCTCTCTCTCTCTCTCTCTCTCTCTCTCTCTCTCTCTCTCTCTCTCTCTCCCTCTCTCTCTCTCTCTCTCTCTCTCTCTGTCTCTCTCTCTCTCTCTCTCTCTCTCTCTCTCTCTCTCTCTCTCTCTCTCTCTCTCTCTCTCTCTCTCTCTCTCAGGGTACTCCCTCTTGTGGTGACTTCTGTAATAGCATTGTAAAAAAACAAGAATCAGCAGGTTTAATATTGGGGTGAAGAGCATCAAAAGGAATGTTATCATTATATTTACACCAGAAAGTGTATTATTCTCAGTCCAAACATACTAGAAATGCATTGGAGCCAGGTATGTACAGTAGATAAAATGTTGAGCCATTTTTTCAAAACCATTTTGCGGTTAAGTGCCTTATTTTGATCTTTTCAAAATGTATATAAATCACATAGGTCCCATCACCAATCTCTGGGGGACTCTTTCCACAGCACCCTGCTCAGATGTGATCCCTCTTATTTTTACTTTACTTTTTCTTTTTACTCTAGGATGACTACTTTGTCATCCACTCTGAAGCTATTTTTGATGCTATTGTGAGATAAATCTCTTAATTTGAAAGACAACCAGAGACATAATAACCACTTTTTCAGCCCCCCAAAAAATCTATAAATATACTTAAAACAGACTTCTAAGATATTTGAATTGTGTTTATTGGAAGAAAGTGTTTGACATTACAATATTAACTATTAATTTACATTTACATTTACATTTTAGGCATTTAGCAGATGCTCTTATCCAGAGCGACTTACACAGTTTACATTTCTTTACATACAATCCATTTATACAGCTGGATATTTTACTGAAGCAATTCAGGTTAAGTACCTTGCTCAAGGGTACAACAGCAGTGCCCCACCTGGGAACTGAACCTGCAACCTCTGAGTTACAAGTCCAGCATCAAGCATGGGGTTGTCTGCATTGGTGCTGTGGAATCACAAGAGGCTAAAGGCCTCAGTATACTTGAAATTAAATCAAATTTGGCGTGTTTGCACAGGCAAGATGGTGGGTTTGCGACCAAAACGAAGCATCGCATTTGACTTCGATCGCCGCAGTGTGTGCATTCTAGCCAATTGTTCCATTCTAGCTAGAAAGGTACGTGTTAGCTAATTCAACTAGTGAAGGTAATTGGCTAGCTAGTTAGCTCATCAAGGTAGCTACTTGGATATTTTCCAATAAGGTCTGTAACGTAAGCTAGTGTGTAGATATGTGTATCGATGCGACTTGTATTTGCCTTCTCCCTGGATGCTTGCTGAGTGTTTCTATTTATATTATGAGCTAGATATCCCGTTATATTACATTCGCTGTTAGTTAGTTGATGATACAGTTCACAACATTTATTCGGCTTGATAACTTCACTATCTTTAGATATGAAAATAGCAGGTGGCTGTAAAATCTAAGACATATTGGCGAGTAACACTTATCTAGTAATCTTGTGTGGGAGAAAAAACCTAGTGATATTTGCATTTATGAACCTTGTAAACTCTGTGTTTTGTTTTATGATTTTAATCATTTTGTATGAGAAATATTGAATGTATAAGAAGTAAGAGTCTGTACCAGGCAGAGATAAGGCCATGGACACCTGCGCATGGAAGGCCTGGAGGCACGCTAGAGGGCCCCTGGCCTGTAGTCTAGTCTGACACTGTCTTGATTTATGGTAACATGTAAGTGGGGGGAGCTGGGGTGATAAGAAGTACAAGTGTTGTTGCGCTAAGCTGTCCCAAGGTCACGCCAGCAGGTGGATTGGGGAAGGAGTTTAAGTGGGAGGTCAGTACCATTGTTTAATTTTTTTATTCCAGACATCAGCGGGCGATAAATTATGGTGTCTTACATAAGATAATGATGTCTAATAGGGCGGAGTAAGCTTTTGGAAATTTCCACCCCAATGGGGTATGGAACATTTTCAGGAGGCCTCGCAGGGGAAGATACTGTGAAGACAGGATAAAAGGAGATGGCTCAGAGAGGAGACTTCAGTCCTTGCTTGCGAACCAACGGCTCTTGGAATGTAAAAGGAGATGACTCAGGGAGGAGACCTCAGCCCTTGCTTCGCGAACCAACGGCTCACTGAATGTAACCATTGTTCATATTCAAATAAATAATCATTATTACTACAGACTCTGAAGATTGTTTTATTTTGGAAGAAGACTACTTTATTTTGAGGAAGTATCCAATGCGGTGGGATCTCTCACCCTGTACTCCAAATGACAGTACTCAATTGAGATGAAGAATACATGACTCCAGCATTGTTATATAATCTAACCCTTGTCAGAATGTTGTGTCATTTCTATTGACTGGGAGATTTTTGGGAACAGGTGTTTGAAATTATCCTTTGGACACAAAACACAACTCATCAGCAGATATATGGAAGCATATCCCTGCCATACTCAATAGCAAATTAAAATATGAAAAACAATGCAATGCCAACATTTATTATTACATTTCCTTTATGCTGTATCATATGTGTAAAAAAAGTGTTTAGAACTAACCAACACTCCTGCCCCTTCTCCACCCTCCTACTCCCGCTTTCTCATCATTTTTGTTGTTGTTTTGGTTTTTCTCATTTGGTAATAGTGATATGCATGTTTTGTGCTGTTGCTTTTACTTTTCTAGTTGCTGTATTCTGATTATGACACGAGAAAATCAAAATGATCAAATGTTACCTGAGCTAGCTAAAACAGGGTTTCTTCTTCACCGATCTGTTTCAGAAAGAGTGAGTGATAAGAAGCCATATTTGTAACATACTCATTTTCATTTTTTTAAGAATTTGTTTCTGATTTTATCCCATTTTCCCAATTTGGTAGCCAATTATGTCTGCTATTTTCAAGTCAATCCCTTCCCCTTGTAATGTGAGTTTGCTGCCGTAGCCCTGTGACCGGTAGTGACGAAGACGGCACTCGCCAGGCCGTCGACCGTAACCCGGTACTCCAGAGCCACTCCTGTGTGCAGCGAACATCCTGTTTGCATTTTTCTTCAAATGATCACTTATGATGCAAAACTATTATGGCATCACAATACTGTACAGGTAATACATATAAATACATTTGACTCAGTACTATATAATCAACCAACTACTGTCCAAATCTGGCTGTGTTTGTAGTTGTATGTTGAAGGATAACTCATTGTGAAGGGATCATTTTCATAATAACAACATTATATTCATTCAGTTTAATAATGCATTATTTTCATTATAATGTAGTCTGACTAGTTGTCTTGATTCACTGAATTGCTTGAAGTGAAGTGTATCAGGACACCTAAAGACACAGTGAAAAATAGAATGCTGCCCACATGTATTATCTTCAGTACAAACACATGGCAGGTGCACTGGATTGAAGTCAGGTATGTAAAGGAGACACAGCAGATGTTTCCTGTGTGTCCAATGTCAGCATCACTCCCCTTCTCATTTCAAAGCTGTGGTAGCTTAGCAGCTTTTTGTAGGAGTGCTGCCATTTCTACTCCACTGTGGGCTGCAGTGCACAGTAATAGATAGCAGTGTCTTCAGGAATTAATCTTGAGATGGTCAAAACTGTTTTTGATTCATCAACAGCTGAAGAGAATCTCTCTTTGGCAAAGTCTGCTTTGTGGGGGGTATTATATCTATTATTATAGAGGATGAACTGAGGAGCTGACCTAGGATACTGGCGGTACCACTGCAGGGTAGGATTAGTGCTGCTGGTCTTAAAGGAACATTCCAGGGAGACGTCATACTCTTCTGTCTCTGATTTAAATGGCTCATTCTGTTTGATTTCATCTCCAGAGGAAAAGCCTAAAAATAATAAATAAACCAATAATGTTAGAAAATCCAACCATTTTACTCATTTAAGAACAAGATTATTATGAAGAGAAGACTAATGGCAGGAAAAAACCCAATACTTCCAATAACGTTAAAGAAAACTTACAGAAGGAGACAGTTAACACCAGCCCTGCGAAAAGCTGCATCTTGTTATGAAGTGAGCATTCAGGTTATTAGAGGAGAGAGAAGCTGAGGCAGAATGTGTGTCTTAGTTTTTCTGTGAGGATGTGTGGGAGGGGCAATAGTACCCTGATGAGAATGCAAAATAAACTAAAGCTACTGAATGTGTCAGTTGTAGATGAAGTTGGAACTCCTCATCTCATGTATGTATACAGTACCAGTCAAAAGTTTGAGTGCACCTGATGGAAACTAGGTTTATCTCATAATTGACAATGTTTTACACCATAACTTTCTTTAAATACTTGAGGATGACAAAAAACACATGTAACAATAAACAAATGGAACATCAAAGCAATGTTCAATAAAATTTCATTGAAAATTGAATCTTGGATTCCTCAAAATAGCCACCCTTTGCTGTGATAACAGCCTCACAAACACGGGCCATTCGGTTAATAAGTTTCAGCAGGAAATCACCCGATATGTCTTCCCAGCTCTCCTGCAGCAATTCCCAGAGGCACTTGTGGGTTGCTTTGCTTTGACTGTTCTGTCTAGTTCATCCCATACAAGTTGTATGGGATTGAGGTCTGGACACTGGGCAGGCCAGGTCCTTCATTTGAGTTGTCCGTCACGTTCCCTCTTCACCAGATAATTCTTGCACAACTTCATGGTGTGTTTCGGGTCGTTATGTTGCTCAAGAATGAAGGAGTGCCTGCTTAGCCGTAGTCCAGATGAAAGGTGTACTCAAACTTTTGACTGGTACTGTATGTACAGCTTAGAGTGGAGCCCCTTTTGTTTCACAAGATGTTATTCCTTGAAATTTAGGAGTCACATGAAATGTTCTTCCTTGAACTTTAGGGTCCTCCTATCATTACACTATTTGCGGATGACAAATGGCATCTATGCAGTCCCACAGAATGTGTCTCTCCCACAATGATACTTAGAGTTACAAATCTCTTGGTTTTGGGTACTGTGCTGTTGTGGAAATTCTACTATTCAAAGGAAGTGAGACTGTGATCTTAAGTTCACTCAAAAGCTTTATTACTGTTTTAAAACAGGGGAGCAGTCTAACACTCTCGCATGAAGAATGTCAGACTATCTCCGAAGAGATCAAGCAAAAACAGCAGTATATATCTCTTACATTTGTGGTGACGATTGCCTTTTGGAATTTTCGGTCTTGGACTTTTGGTCATGGGTGAAATCCCTCCTTTATTGATAGGCTCAAATACATGTTTTTCCCTCCCAAAATACACGTTTCTTGCATACATTAGGATGGGGCAACTCTAACTTACGACCCTTCAGTAACTTTCCATCAGTGTTGTTATGATTTACACAGTGAAATAACGAGGCCTATTCCCAAGTGACTGACCTTGATGCTCCCTGCTCCCCCTTCCCAATCCTATCTGTATTTCATGCCTTCTCCCACATCTGGCAATACAAACTTATCTCTCTGCATGGACAGTGTGGTGCATACCTGCGATATCAGGAAATCGCGCAAGGCGTTTGGCCTTGCAGCACTCTGATAAACAGAAGAGGCCTGATCCGTGGAGGCTCATAGGCCTAATTACATTTTTCCCTTACAGTGCTCTCGATGCATATAGAAGAGTGGCATACAGTATGAATGTGGTCTGTCATGGGAGAGGGGAATGGTGTGGCATGGTTAGCAGGGGGAATGTTGTATGGTATGTTTTGTGTGATTTGCCAGCCTCTCAATATATGTATCTTACCCTCACATTTGTTCATAAATATTTGAGTTTTACCTCTCATAGAATATAAGTATCTTACATTAGAAATTAGTAGAAGTAGATGTTTTATCTTTTATAATGTAGAAGTTGATTTTCCATAAATAAGTCATGAGAAGTATAAGCAATGATTGCAGATATATTGCACAAAACATTGCAGATATATTTATGTTTCAGATATAATTATATGCAAACTTTTTATGCTTTACTTGAAAATGTTTAAAATTGAAAATGTCACCCAGTGAGATTCAATCATGTGAACTGCCAGAGCACTGGACTATCTGCTAAATGTATCAAATATAAATCGATGACAAAATAAGCAAATTAAGAGCAAGATGATCATTTGCCAAAATCTTTATAATTGTGTTGCCAAATTTATCACCAAAAAAAGCAGACTTGTTTTGATGTGTTGTGCAGTGGTTACAGTATGTACTAATGGTTTACACCTTTTGCCTTCATTTGCATATTCTGTGCAAGTACTTTTTTTATTTTAATGCACCATTTTTTTGTATGCAGACACAATTTTAACAAATGTTAGAGGAGTGTCTCACAGAACTCGTTGAAAGTTGTCAGTTATATAGAAAGCTCTAGTAAGGGCCTAGTCTCATTTATTTATTTATGAGACACATTTCTTTCATATTGCAATATTTCCGATGAACAACAAAGGTTATTAAAATTATTTTGACTATTAAGCTACAATTATTTTATTGTAGCTATACTTTATATTCAGGTGGAGGTACTGTGCCTAAACCTTTAAGCGCAGTGTTAAAATAGTCTTTGCATCTCAGCCATAACTGCGCTACTTCTCAAAGTTGCTGGCGATATTACATCCCGCACAAGATCAGTGACGAAGATGATTCCCTGATGATCTAGGCGATAACGTTTGATTAACTGTGCATCATCAAACATTTCTAAAATACTCTTACTGTCTTGGAAGGTGTGCGCACGTCTCCGTCTCCGCAACTCTGCCGTCTTGCCTACTCCTATCTGAGTTAAGAGAGCTCCAGAGGTCAGTTTAAGAGTACTTTTAAGACCAGAGAAATGTGAGAAATCACTGTTATTATTAAATTTGAGTGTAGGAGTAAACGTCACCAATTCTTACACTTAAGTTACAATGTATTACTTTAAGTGGCTTGATACACATGGCCCCATGTGATCTTAGTGGTTTTGAGTCCTTTAATTGCCAGGACCCTCCTGGAGGTGAGGCAGAGCTGATCAGACTCTACCAGAGATGGTGGCTCACTACCTCCCTAACTCCCATGAAACAAATCCCTTCATGAACATAAAATAAAAAATACATAAAATTAATGCCCTTGCTACATTACCAGTCTCCTGGTTCAAAAAGTAATCAGTAAAGTTTGTTCCACATCGCCAATCTCCTAATTCATATCCAACGCCCAGCTCTTAATTTAAATCTTTGTGTACTATTCTTTCAGGTAGCACCTAGCCTCCTCCTTAAAATATTGAATATTCTTAATGATGTAGAATGCAGTGATTAAAACATTATGAAGCATAAACCACAGTACTAGTCTGTGTTATAATGTTACCAGTTGTGGAAAACATGTACATTTTAGTTTTTTATTTGAAAAATATTTTATTTCATTTACTTTTTTTAGATAAAGTAATTTCTTAAATTGTGGAATGTCAAAACAAGTATTGATCTGATTTAGTTCACTAAAGCATCTATTCAGTTCATTTAGAGTTTTGACATTGATCTTGACACATTGATTCTATTTTTTTCTCTCAATTCAATTTCAGATTTAAAATGGAACTGAAATGTGCAAGATAACAGAATGCAACTCACTAGAAAGCTAAATGAATGAATTTAGTCCCATTCCTCTACAATCCTGACCTCTAGTGGAATATAAATAAATGACACCTTTGCAAGCTGATGGTCCCCTGCTGACCAGGATGGTATTGAAGAGTCTATAGTGATATGGTTCAGAGAGATTAAAGAGACAGGTTTAATTTTTAGGGATTCACTGTATAAAGTGGCTACAACGTTCAAGACACATAGTTGGAACTATTTATGTGAATGTATTATTTCCCCTTTTTAAAGACAAGTACCTGTGTGTTATTCAAAACAAAAAGTGTTTGCGTGTCTGTGTGTAACGCGTGAGACCCCTGAGCCATCACAGATGCAACCATGCAAGTTATGTCCATCCATCCATCTTCTACCGCTTGTCCATGTCGGGTCGCGGGGGCAGCGTCCTAAGCAGGGAGACCCAGACTTCCCTCTCCCCGGCCACTTCGTCCAGCTCTTCCGGGGGAATCCCGAGGCGTTCCCAGGCCAGCCGAGAGACATAGTCTCTCCAGCGTGTCCTGGGTCTTCCCCGGGCCTCCTCCCGGTGGGACGTGCCCGGAACACTCACCCGGGAGGCGCCCAGGAGGCATCCTAACCAGATGCCCCAGCCACCTCATCTGGCTCCTCTCGACGCGGAGGAGCAGCGGCTCTCTGAGCCCCTCCCGGATGACCGAGCTCCTCACCCTATCTCTAAGGGAGAGCCCAGACACCCTGCGGAGGAAACTCATTTCAGCCGCTTGTATTCGCGATCTCGTTCTTTCGGTCACTACCCACAACTCGTGACCATAGGTGAGGGCAGGAACATAGATCGACCGGTAAATCGAGAGCTTTGCCTTTAGGCTCAGCTCCCTCTTTACCACGACAGACCGATGCAGCGTCTGCATCACTGCCGACGCCGCACCAATCCGCCTGTCGATCTCCCGCTCCATCCTTCCATCACTCGTGAACAAGACCCGAGGTATTTAAACTCCTCCACTTGGGGCAGGATCTCCTCCCCGACCTGGAGAGTGCACTTCACCCTTTTCCGGCTGAGAACCATGGTCTCGGATTTGGAGGTGCTGATTCTCATACCAGCCGCTTCACACTCGGCTGCGAACCGCTCCAGCGAGAGCTGGAGGTCACGGCCCGATGAAGCCAACAGGACCACATCATCTGCAAAGAGCAGTGACCCAATCCTCAGGCCACCGAACTGGACCCCTCAACGCCCGGCTGCGCCTAGATATTCTGTCCATAAAGGTTATGAACAGAACCGGTGACAAAGGGCAGCCCTGGCGGAGTCCAACCCTCACCGGGAACAAGTCCGACTTACTGCCAGCAATGCGGACCAAGCTCTGGCACCGGTCGTACAGGGACCGAATGGCCCGTATCAAGGGGTCCGGTACCCCATACTCCCGGAGCACCCCCCACAAGACTCCCCGAGGGACACGGTCGAAAGCCTTCTCCAAGTCCACAAAGCATGTGTAGACTGGTTGGGCAAACTCCCATGCACCCTCCAGGACCCCGCGGAGGGTGTAGAGCTGGTCCACAGTTCTGCGACCAGGACGAAAACCACATTGCTCCTCCTGAATCCGAGGTTCAACCATCCGACGGACCCTCCTCTCCAGAACCCCTGAATAGACCTTACCAGGGAGGCTGAGGAGTGTGATCCCCCTGTAGTTGGAACACACCCTCCGGTCCCCTTTCTTGAAGAGGGGGACCACCACCCCGGTCTGCCAGTCCAGAGGCACTGCCCCCGATGTCCACGCGATGCTGCAGAGTCGTGTCAACCAAGACAGCCCCACAACATCCAGAGCCTTGAGGGACTCCGGGCAGATCTCATCCACCCCCGAGGCCCTGCCACCACGGAGCTTTTTAACCACCGTGGCGACCTCAGCCCCAGAGATAGGAGAGCCCACCCCCGAGTCCCCAGACCCTGCTTCCTCGCTGGAAGGCATGTCAGTGGGATTGAGGAGGTCTTCGAAGTATTCCCTCCACCGACCCACAACGTCCCAGTCGAGGTCAGCAGCGCCCCATCCCCACTGTACACAGTGTTGACAGTGCACTGCTTCCCCATCCTGAGACGCCGGATGGTGGTCCAGAACCTCCTCGGCCGTTCGGAAGTCGTTCTCCATGGCCTCACCGAGCTCCTCCCATGCCCGAGTTTTTGCCTCAGCGACCGCCGGCCGCGCTCCCGCTTGGCTCGCCGATACCTATCTGCTGCCTCCGGAGTCCCACAGGCCAAAAAGGTCTGATAGGACTCCTTCTTCAGCTTGACGGCATCCTTCACTGCCGGTGTCCACCAGCGGGTTCGGGATTACCGCCGCGACAGGCACCGACGACCTTGCGGCCACAGCTCCGGTCAGCCGCCTCGACAATAGAGGCACGGAACATGGCCCATTCGGACTCAATGTCCCCCGCCTCCCCGGGACATGGTTGAAGCTCTCCCGGAGGTGGGAGTTGAAGCTCCTTCTGACAGGAGACTCTGCCAGACGTTCCCAGCAGACCCTCACAACACGTTTGGGCCTGCCAGGCCTGACCGGCATCCTCCCCACCATCGGAGCCAACTCACCACCAGGTGGTGATCAGTTGACAGCTCCGCCCCTCTCTTCACCCGAGTGTCCAAGACATGCGGCCGCAAGTCCGACGACACGACCACAAAGTCGATCATTGAACTGCGGCCCAGGGTGTCCTGGTGCCAGGTGCATATATGGACACGCTTATGCTTGAACATGGTGTTCGTTATGGACAATCTGTGACAAGCACAGAAGTCCAACAACAAAGCACCATTCTGGTTCAGATCGGGGGGGCCGTTCCTCCCAATCACGCCCTCCAGGTCTCACCATCATTGCCCACGTGAGCATTGAAGTCTCCCAGCAAAACGAGGGAGTCCCCGGAAGGAGTGTTCTCAAACACCCTCCAAGGACTCCAAAAAGGGTGGGTATTCTGAGCTGCTGTTTGGAGCATAGGCACAAACAACAGTCAGGACCCGTCCCCCCCACCCGAAGGCGGAGGGAGGCTACCCTCTCGTCTACCGGGGTGAACCCCAACGTACAGGCACCGAGCCGGGGGGCAATAAGTATTCCCACCCCTGCTCGGCGCCTCCCACCAGGGGCAACTCCAGAGTGGAAGAGAGTCCAACCCCTCTCAAGGAGACTGGTTCCAGAGCCCATGCCGTGCGTCGAGGTGAGGCCGACTATATCTAGCCGGAACCTCTCGACCTCCCGCACCAGCTCAGGCTCCTTCCCCGCCAGAGAGGTGACATTCCACGTCCCTAGAGCTAGCTTCTGCAGCCGAGGATCGGACCGCCAAGGCCCCTGCCTTCGGCCGCCGCCCATCTCACACTGCACCCGACCCCTTTGGCCCCTCCCATGGGTGGTGAGCCCATGGGAAGGGGGTCCTACGTTGCCTCTTCGGGCTGTGCCCGGCCGAGCCCCATAGGTGTAGGCTCGGCCACCAGGCGCTCGCCCTCGAGCCCTACCCCCGGGCCTGGCTCCAGGGGGGGGCCCCGGTGACCCGCGTCCGGGCGAGGGAAACGTAGTTCCATTAATGTTTGTCGTCATAAGGGGTCTTGTGAGCCACGCTTTGTCTGGTCCCTCACCAAGGACCTGTTTGCCTTGGGTGACCCTACCAGGGGCATGAAGCCCCCGACAACTTAGCTCCTGGGATCATTGGGACACGCAAACCCCTCCACCACGGTAAGGTGGCGGCTCAAGGAGGAGTTGCAAGTTATGTAACACAGATAAAATATTTCCCACACTGTACATCAACAAAAGGGAAACAAATCCAGATGAGATATGAGGTGGTATATTAGCCCAAAATAAAGTGCAAGGTGAAGTGACGGCTGGCAAATAAATGTGTAGCAATGTTATCTGATGCCTCCTGAGTATTGTATATTCATCTTATTTTAATGTTATCTAATGCCTCCCAGCTATTGCTATTGAATATTTGCATTGCAGTTTTGAGGATGGCCTTCAATAAGCTGCTTGGTCCTGTGGAAAGCGAGCACTACAAGTTCCATGTGGGCCAGGCCTGTCTCCTGGCTCCTGCTTTCTTCAAAGCCCCTGATCCTTTTTCTTGGTGGGCTGCTGAAGATTATCGGCCTAATTGGATTGCTTCAAATGTAGGGTGTAGCAGCTTTGAATCCAGAAACAATACAATCTATTATTACAGGTGATCCTCAGAGAAAACCCAAGGGAACAAGGAACAGAAGACTCTGAAATGCAATATATGTATCAAAATAATTAGATAGAATAGATAGAATTAAACAAAATGTTTTTATTAAAACAATTCTTGAGATAGAGATAGAAAGATTAGACCTTGCCAGAGAATACCCAACTTCCAGCTTCAGTGCAAAGCAGCAACATACTTTTTGTTCATAAAAATGCAAGTTGCATATATGAATTTTCACACTCACACACTGTCTGTTTGGGGGAAATAACTAAATTGTGGGGTATGATCACATTTGGAGGCTTTGATATAGACCAACCAATTTACAAGCTCTGATATTCTACTTAAATGTTTCCAAAATCAGGCTATTATAAAATTACACCATAGTTCATTTTACAAATGTTTTGCTCAAATTACTTGTCAAATTATAAAAGTAAAAATGGGCTAATTTAAGAATAATTCTAGTTCAAGTTTGTGAATTGGTTTGAGTCGATGTTGAAAAACTGAGCGGATAAGCATTGTAAAAATCTGTGTAGGACACAGAGGGACGGGGTTTAGATATGAGGTGAGAAACAGACATAGTACTCAGTGTTGGGCACAGAAGGAGGTTATTGTATGAGGAGAGAAACAGACTCACACAATGTGGGCCTCAGAGCACAGTAGTATGTGGCAGAGTCAGACAGCACAGCTGCAGCTATCTTCAGATTAAAGGTCTTGTTAGACTTGTCATGATGAGCTGTCAATCCTTCCTTTTTCCCTTCAATGTATTCTCCAAGTAAGAGCTCTGGTGATTTATTCTCTTGCTGGATGTACCAGAAGAGATCAGGATTACTGCGAGTAGTTTCATACTGACAGTACAATGATGCTTCGTCCTTTTCTGTCAGGAATAATGAATGATTTTGAAAGACGGAATCACCTTGTGTTTCACCTGGAAAACATTACAAAAGGACATAGAAGCGGTTTAGAAATTAGGTGCTTTTACTTAAAAAAATAATAATAATGAATTAGTCATCAACAGAATTATGAGCAAATTATTCACTGCTTTCAGATGGCTCTTGCATTTTCACATTTTAGTACAAAATCTGGATAAATCTATGAAAATATACTTATCTTCTTACCGATAGTGTGAAAGAGTATCATGAATAAGGGGAGCATTTCTGTTTGTAGCCTGATTGTGTTGAAGTCCCTGTATGTTTCCTCTCTCTCCAGTGAGGTATAACAGCACAATGGTGAAGAGGTTTTGTTCTTGTAGCTCCTGTATTACCCGCCCCCTGGGGTTTCACATCTGTCAGTCTCTGGTGGTAGTGGCTGCTCATATTGATCAAAAACGTATTCATAATATTGACAGCTGTACTAAGTTAGAATGTAATGTTGGGACTATACGTCTCACACTATATTTATAAAGTTTCCCGTCATATTTATCATATTTCATGTACTTCCTATAAATCTTTGGTTGTGTGAGTTTTTGCTGTGGCATTAATAAGGGGTGGCAGTGGTCAGTGGTTAGCAACATGGGCTGGCAAGCGGAGAGTTGTGGGATCGAATCCCAGGAAGGCTAATAAAAAAACAATGAACTGGAACCCAGAGGTATGCCAGTTCACTTCCTGGGGCACTTCCTGAAGTGCGCACTACTGAGGCCAAGTAAAATATTTTTTTTCCAGCAAGTGCCTTTGGTGACTGTGGCTGATTACATTTTTACATTTACATTTTAAGCATTTAGCAGACGCTCTTATCCAGAGCGACTTACAAGATGTGCATTAATACATGGTAGGAACAATCATAGTTCGCACAAGAGATCAGTGCAGTAATATAGCGATAGACATCGTTGTAGACAGCTGCATACCATACTTGTAACACTGGGAAGAAAAAGGTTAGTAATTAAACAATATATATATATATATATATATATATTTTTTTTTTTAATGAGGAGTAAGCAGGGATACATATACAAGAACTATTGACCAAGTAGACAGTGGTGATGACAATTGGGTTGATGTACAGGTGGGAGTCTGGAAAGGTGGGTTTTGAGTCTCTTGCGGAAGATCGCAAGTGATTCCGCGGTCCTGACCGAGGTCGTTCCACCACCGAGGGAAAGAAGAGAAGAGGCAAGACCGCGAGGAGCAGCTGCCAGGCGCCCGGAGGGATGGGACAGTCAGTTTGCCAGAGAAGGCGGGGTCTGGCTGAGGTGTAGGGTGGGATGAGTGTCTGGAGGTAAGGGGGAGCAGTTCCTCTAGCCGCTTGGAAAGCAAGCACCAGTGATCTCTCTCTCTCTCTCTCTCGGTAGTCTAACTCATAATCTGATTTATATTAATGTCTTAATATGTGTCTATGCCTGGTTCATACATAAATTCATATTTAATTAATTAACAATCAGGGTTATTTTCTTCCCGTCTAACTTGGGGTTGTCTGAGTTGGGTGCTGTGGCATCAAAAGAGGCTAAGTAATGGAGTGGAAATACTGCACAGTGAAATGGCGACATCATATGGGAAACTGAAGATATTGCAGCACACGAAGACCAAGTTAAGTGGTGTTTTTCCAGCAGGTGCACTACAGTGACTGTGACTGATTAGAAGCACACCTGAGTAGAAGTGGATGGCTGATTAAAAGCTGAATAAAATACATCAAACTATTATAATATTTTCAAACAAATGTTTTCAATATTAGACCTACTCATATTGAGATAGACAATGTAAAGACCTTTCTCTGCTTTATCCCATTCACCTGTGCTGTCAGGGACTGATGGAAATGTAGACAGTTGAAAACAAAACTATTTTCAAATATGATTTGATCTCCTTTTGATCTCCCATGTGTATGAAAATGTGTATTACATTTTGTAAAATAAACAAAAAATCTGAAAATGTAGATAACATGAGGAGCGCTGGCTGACTTAACCCAACTCTACCGCAGGTGGGATATGAATGGTATTCCACAGCTTTAAAATCTCGGTCACAGTAGACCAATGATATAGTCAGGCCTTGGCCAAAAAGCCCATCCTGCACTCCAAATGACAGTAATCAGTTGAGATGAAGATAAATGACTTCCGCATAATTAGATAATCTAACGCTTTACAGAATGTTGTATCATTTCTATTGACTGGGAGACTTTTGAGAACAGGTGATTGAAATTAGCCTTTGACTATAAACACTGACTGCTTGTTATTTAACATTGGAACAATGATTTTTGCCATGCCCCTACCAATTATACAATCATCAATAAATAAATATAATAAATACATTTCTTCATGACAGGAATTCAATTCTCAAATTAAATACATTCCACTGAACGTTCCAGTCACAGAGGCTAGAGTGGGTGCCATTTTCTCTGTGAATTAAAATTTCAGACTAAAATATCATACATGATTATTGGTGGAAATGTATAACTTCAAACAATCAAAGACAAAATAATCAAAATAAATACTTCTCCACTGTAATCTAGTCTCTTGTGGTGTCAGGTTTTTGTACAGAGTATATGTGTTTCCTGTCACTGTGGGCTGCAGGGCACAGTAGTACAGTGCAGAGTCTGTCACCACAGCAGAGGAGAGCTCCAGATCCACACGCTTGTTCTCTTTATCAAGTTTAACAGACAGACGGGGATGTGGAGGATCAGCTTTTGTAATATGATTAGTGGATTCTATAATAAACATGAGGAATGCAGGTTTAGATCTGGGATACTGGTGATACCAGTGCAGACTGTATGCAGACCCGGTGTAGTTGCATGAGAGTGTAACATTGCTTCCCTCCACATCATGCACTGTTTTAGCTGCTTGTATTATGACATTCTGAAGACTGTCACCTGAAGAAAAGGAGATTACATTATTACCAATACATATAGTGAAACATGATGTATAGTATATAGTATATAGTATAGTATGGACAATTATAAGAATATATAGAATATATATATATATATATATATATATATATATATATACTGTATATGTATAAGTATAAGTTCAAGATTAAAGTATAAGGAAGGGAAGGCTTTTTCATATGGAAAAGGTTTTCATAGCCATTTTGCTATGATACAAATGACTGAAATGAACAGCCTTAATAATTAAACTTTCAATCAGTGACAAACATGTTACAGTTAAACAAATTCGAAAAAAAAGCAATGGCACTCACCAATCATTGTTGAAAACAGAATAAATAAACAGTGCAACATCATGATAGCATTTAGAAAGAAACACTGACTTTAAGCTCAGCTAGAACAGAATAAGTCCACCACTCTGACTCCCTCTGTGTAGTTTTAACAGGAACCCCCCCCACTCATTGACTATTTAGCTCCTCCTCTGTACATAAAACACAACTGAGCACTGAACACAATAAATGACAATGCACTCACGGTACTGTTAGATCTACATGCTACACCGGGGGAGTGGACACTCATTCATTGATTTTATTTATATATGTTTCTTTTTTAATTGTGTTTGTTAGGGATATAGCATAAGCATCGTTACAATTAAAACAAGCATCAGATGTGTTTATAGCCAAAGGCTAATTTCCAACACATGGCCCCAATAAACTGAAAAAGAAAGTGTCAAATAATCAAAACAAACAAAACTAAATACAGGCACAAACACATTAGAAAAAGTACATCCACACACATCCAAGTACATCAAAGTAGTCACCTTTTGCAGATATAAATCAGCCGAACACACCCGTGGCATTCTTTCTACAATGGAAGTCAAATATTGTTCAGAAAGTTCTTCCCAACACTGTTGCAGAAGTTCCCACAAATGTGTTGCACTTGTAGGTTGCTTTGCTTTCACCCATCTGTCCAGTTCATCCCAAAACAGCTCGATAGGGTTTAACTCTGGAGACTGTGCTGGCCATTCCATGATTTAAAGCCTACCGTCTTGTTCTTTTCTTCTAAGGTAGTTCTTACATAGCGTGGAGGTATGTTTTGGGTCATTATCTTGCTGTAGGATGAACCCCTGACTAGGTGTAGACCATAGGGTAGGTAGACCAAGAGCTCTTTTGGTTCAGGGTGCCAGTCACTCTGTTCAAGTCGCCGACTCTGGACCCAGCAAAAGAGCCCCAGACCATCACGCTTCCTCCTCCATGTTTGACAGATAGTGTCACACACTTTGATTCAAAAACCCTGCGTGATGAACCGAAGATTTCAAATTTTGATTCATCGGTCCATAAGACCTTCTTCCAGTCTTCAGTAGTCCACTGGCGGTGCTTCATGGCCCAGGCAAGCCTCTTTTTCTTATTTTGCCATCTTAGCAATTACTTTCTTACTGCCACTGGACCTGTCAAACCTGCAGCTCAAAGTCTACTCTTCACAGTTGAAACTGAGACTTCCTTACTTCGACCAGTGTTAAGCTGTGCTTGAAGCTGTTGTCCTGTGAGCCACCTATCACGCAAGCTGTTGACTCTCAGAAACTTGTCTTCTGATTTTGTTGTGGCTTCGGGTCTGCCAGACCTCTTCTTGTCAGAGTTTCCTCCAGGGTCCAAGTGCCTTTTGATGGCGTAGGAAAAATAGTGTATTTGTTATGGTTTGTATTTATTAAATGTTTGTCAGTGTGCTTTCATTTTGAAGAAGTAGTAGAAAAACCATCAATTGTTACAATTTATTGTAAAAATATCTGCAATTGTTTACCAATTTTATTTGCAAAAATATCTGTCGCACCAGGCGCAAGATTGTTACAGGTTAAAAAACCAGTGCATTATTGATGTCATGCACAAGTACTGTAAAGGTAGAGAGCAACTGAATTTGTAATTCTGTTTAATAAAATGTATTGGTCATCAAGGTGCAGTTGCTTGACCAGAGTGAATAATATCAGTACGCACAACCAAACTGTCACCAGTTACACAGGTGTTTATTTCAGGTCAGAATACAAGCATCTCAAATGTATTTAAATCTTTCATGCTCGAATAATCAGCACCTCTGAGTCTAAATGTCCCATATAAACTTAATTTAAATAAATTCCCCTGAAAGCTCTAATCACAGAGACAGGAGTGACTGACTTTTTACTATTAATTACATTTTATAAATAAAAGAAATGTGATATTTGGTGACTGACAGAAATGTACATTTAAGCATAAAATGCTGACGTCTCAATAGTACTCCTGCAGCTTGTCTCAGGTGGTGTCAGGTTCTTGTACAGAGTATAGGGGTTTCCTGTCACTGTGGGCTGCAGGGCACAGTAGTACAGTGCAGAGTCTGACACTTCAGCAGAGGAGAGCTCCAGATGCACACGCTGGTTATTTTTATCATGTTTCACAGTAAGCCGCCCTTGTATACTTTCAGGATTAGCGGTTCGCATGATGAGGATGAGGAAATCTGGTTTAGATCTGGGGTATTGGCGATACCAGTGCAGACTGCCTCCATTGACAGAAGTAGTGTAGTTGCATGACAGTGTAACATTATTACCCTCCCCTGCATCCACTGCATTAGTAACCGTTGTAATTTCATCCTGAAAACTGTCACCTGGCAAAGAAAATACTTTTGTTATTACATGTATTTTGTATAAAATATATATTTTATCCACAAAACGTGCAAATTATTCAAATTGAGAACACAATTTTCATTAATATGCAATATAGTCAATTATTTAGTAATACAGATTATTGGAAAATTATTAGTCATTAATAAAGCAAAAATGACTTCTTTATACTTTAATTAATTAAGCACTTGATTTATTTGTTCAACATTAGTGAATATGATATTTAGAGGGAGGTCATGGTTTCCATATTCCATATATAAGTTTGAAATGAAAACAACAAAACTACAGATGAGAAAGAAATGCAGTATACCACTTACCCACCATTGATGAAAACAGGAGAAATAAACAGTGCAACATCATGATAGCTGTTCGGAAGAAACACCGACTTTAAGCACAGTTAGAACAAGTTAGAATAAGTCCTCCACTCTGACTCTCTCTGCATAGTTTTAACAGGAACCTCCCCCCACTCATTGACTATGTAACTCCTCCTCTGGATGCAAAACCGAGGATAAGATCGTTAGGACAAACTAAACATGTTTCCTTGATTTCTTTCTTTAATGAAAAATACGATTTCAAAAATGAATTAAAATATGTTGATTATTTTAAATACAAACTTTACTGTCATATTATAGAGTCTTGTTTTCGATGGAAATATGGCTAACTAATTTTAGCCAGCACCTAATTTCAATACATTTTGTTTTCCCGGGCAGATATACGTTTGAAACCTGCAACAGCTCTAAATGGGTAATATTTGCCTATAACTCTGAAAATTAGACTGGTACCTATTTTTTAGCAGAAAGATATTAGAGAGCATTACTTTCCAGAAAAGTGAAAATTGATCACATATCACGATTAGAAGACAACTTTTTTTTATCTCAACTGTTCAATCTTGCTAGGAGTGCGGAATCACTGACTTGTCTTGAGTACAGTATGACCGACAACTCAGAGATTGAAAAAGAACAGTTGCCATCATCATGTGTACAACACAAAATGTATTATCTTTAGTGCAAACACATGACAGATTCATTTAATTCTGTTGAGATTAACCAATTTGCCATTTCACATCAGGAAAACCTTCAAGGGTGTGGTAGCTGGGGGACCTAGTACACAATAATAAATAGCAGTGTCTTCAGGAATTACTCTGCAAACTGTTTTGTCATTTGAAACAAATGATCCAAAAATCTGCCAAAATCTGTTTGCGGCTGCTAAACCCCTTGAACTGAAGCACTGACCCAGAATGCTGGCGATTCAGGCATAGAATGTTTTTCAACCTACAGTCCACTTTTCACTTCTATTCATTACTCATATATTGTATAAAGTATGGAAATGCAAGCTTTACTTGATAAACAGGGTGTGTATGATGTGCTAAATGGTAAATAAACGTAAGATGTATAAATTGGGAGATTTATCTTTGTTTGGGTTTAGTGAATTTGATTCCTTCTTTTATCTTTTCAAAATTTATATCAATAGCATAGATCCCATCATCTCAATCCCTAGGGGACTCTTTCCACAGAACCCTGCTCAGATGTGATCCCACTTATTTTTACTCTTTGTCATCCACCATTAAAAACAGCTTTTTCAGCAAACAATGTATAAATATGCTTAAAAAAAGACTTCTAAGACCTTTGAATTGCATTTATTGGAATAATGTGTTTAGCATTACAGTATTAACGACCCAGTCTTGATATGTTGATTTTTCAAATGGTCCATTGATACTGCACATTTTTTTATTACAGGAAAGTCTAACTCAAAACATGATTCATTGTGCTGTCTTAATGTGTACCTATGCCTGGTTTATACATAAATTCATACTTAATTAATTAACCATCAGGGTTATGATATTTTCTAGCCATCAAGCTTGTCTGCAAGGGTTCTTCTATACCAATCTGTTTCAGAAAGAGTGAGTGATAAGAAGCCATGTTGGTAATATACTCATTATTTATTAATTAATTTAATTTGCATTTATCTTCAAATGATCGCATATGATGCAAAACTATTATGGCATCTTATTTACAATACTGTATAGGTAATACATATAAATACATTTGACTCACTGCTATAAAAATCTACCAACTACTGTCCAAATCTGCCTGTGTTTGTAGTTTGATAGTTTGTAGTAGTATATTGAAGGATAACTCATTGTGAAGGGATCATTTTCTTAATAACAACATTCTATTCATTCAGTTTAATAATGCATTATTTTCATTATAATATAATCTGGCTAGTTGTCTTGATTCACTGAACTGCTTGAAGTGAAGTGTATCAGGACACCTAAAGACACAGTGAGAAATAGAATGCTGCCCACATGTATTATCTTCAGTACAAACACATGGCAGGTGCACTGGATTGAAGTCAGGTATGTAAAGGAGACACAGCAGATGTTTCCTGTGTGTCCAATGTCAGCATCACTCCGCTTCTCATTTCAAAGCTGTGGTAGCTTAGCAGCTTTTTGTAGGAGTGCTGCCATTTCTACTCCACTGTGGGCTGCAGTGCACAGTAATAGATAGCAGTGTCTTCAGGAATTAATCTTGAGATGGTCAAAACTGTTTTTGATTCATCAACAGCTGAAGAGAATCTCTCTTTGGAAAAGTCTGCTTTGTGGGAGGTATTATATCTATTATTATAGAGAATGAACTGAGGAGCTGACCCAGGATACTGGCGGTACCACTGCAGGGTAGGATTAGTGCTGCTGGTCTTAAAGAAACATTCCAGGGAGACGTCATACTCTTCTGTCTCTGATTTAAATGGCTCATTCTGTTTGATTTCATCTCCAGAGGAAAAGCCTAAAAATAATAAATAAACCAATAATGTTAGCAAATCCAACCATTTTACTCATTTAAGAAATGAAATGAACAAGATTATTATGAAGAGAAGACTGATGGCAGGAAAAAACCCAATACTTCCAATAACGTTAAAGAAAACTTACAGAAGGAGACAGTTAACACCAGCCCTGTGAAAAGCTGCATCTTGTTATGAAGTGAGCATTCAGGTTATTAGAGGAAAGAGAAGCTGAGGCAGAATGTGTGTCTTAGTTTTTCTGTGAGGATGTGTGGGAGGGGCAATAGTACCCTGATGAGAATGAAAAAGAAACGAAAGGTATCGAATGTGTCAGTTGTAGATGAAGTTGGAACTCCTCATCTCATGTATGTATACAGTACCAGTCAAAAGTTTGAGTACACCTGATGGAAACTAGTTTATCTCATAATTGACAATGTTTTACACCATATAACTTTCTTTAAATACTTGAAGATTACAAAAAACACATGTAACAATAAATTTAAAAAATTGAAATTTTATTGAAAATTGAATCTTGGATTCCTCAAAATAGCCACCCTTTGCTGTGATAACAGCCTCACAAACACGGGCCATTCTGTTAATAAGTTTCAGCAGGAAATCACCCGATATGTCTTCCCAGCTCTCCTGCAGCAATTCCCAGAGGCACTTGTGGGTTGCTTTGCTTTTACTGTTCTGTCAAGGTCCTTCATTTGAGTTGTCCGTCACGTTCCCTCTTCACCAGATAATTCTTGCACAACTTCATGGTGTGTTTCAGGTCGTTATGTTGCTCAAGAATGAAGGAGTGCCTGCCTAGCCGTAGTCCAGATGAAAGGTGTACTCAAACTTTTGACTGGTACTGTATGTACAGCTCAGAGTGGAGCTCCTTTTGTTTCACAAGATGTTATTCCTTGAAATTTTAGAGTCACATGGAATGTTCTTCCTTGAAGTTTAGGGTCCTCCTATCATTACACTATTTGCGGATGACAAATGGCATCTATGCAGTCCCACAGAATGTGTCTCTCCCACAATGATACTTAGAGTTACAAATCTCTTGGTTTTGGGTACTGTGCTGTTGTGGAAATTCTACTATTCAAAGGAAGTGAGACTGTGATCTTAAGTTCACTCAAAAGCTTTATTATTGTTTTAAAACAGGAAGGAGCAGTCTTAACATTGCCTTTTGGAATTTTCGGTCTTGGACTTTTGGTCGAAATCCCTCCATGAAGAATGTCAGAGCATCTCCATCAGTGTTGTTATGAGAGATCAAGCAAAAACAGCAGTATATATCTCTTACATTTGTGGTGACGATTGCCATATGACGATTGCCATATAGAAGAGTGGCATACAGTATGAATGTGGTCTGTCATGGGAGAGGGGAATGGTGTGGCATGGTTAGCAGGGGGAATGTTGTATGGTATGTTTTGTGTGATTTGCCAGCCTCTCAATATATGTATCTTACCCTCACATTTGTTCATAAATATTTGAGTTTTACCTCTCATAGAATATAAGTATCTCACATTAGAATTTAGTAGAAGTAGATGTTTTCTCTTTTATAATGTAGAAGTTGATTTTCCATAAATAAGTCATGAGAAGTATAAGCAATGATTGCAAATATATTGCACAAAACATTGCAGATATATTTATGTTTCAGATATAATTATATGCAAACTTTGTAACTTTGCTTTATGCCATACTTTAAAATGTTTAAAATTCTACAAGCCACCCAGTGAGATTCAATCATGTGAACCGCCAGAGCACTGTACACTGGACTAGCTGCTAAATTTATGAAATATAAATTGATGACAAAATAAGCAAATTAAGAACAAGATGATCATTTGCCAAAATCTTTATAATTGTGTTGCCAAATTTATCACCCAAAAAAGCTGACTTGTTTTTATGTGTTGTGCAGTGGTTACAGTATGTACTAATGGTTTACACCTTTTGCCTTCATTTGCATGTTCTGTGCAAATACCTTTTTTATTTTAATGCACCATTATTTTGTATGTAGACACAGTTTTAACAAATGTTAGAGGAGTGTCCCACAGAACTCATTGAAAGTTGTCAGTTATATAGAAAGCTCTAGTTAGGGCCTAGTCTCATTAATTTATTTATGAGACACATTTGTTTCATATTGCAATATTGCAGATGAACAACAAAGGCTATTACAATTATTTTGACTATTGAGCTACAATTATTTTATACTTTATATTCAGGTGGAGGTACTGCGCCTAAACCTTTAAGCGCAGTGTTAAAATAATCTTTGCATCTCAGCCATAACTGCGCTACTTCTCAAAGTTGCTGCCGATATTACATCCCGCACAAGATCAGTGACAAAGATGATTCCCTGATAATCTAGGCGATAACGTTTGATTAACTGTGCATCATCAAACATTTCTAAAACACTCTTACTGTCTTGGAAGGTGTGCGCACGTCTCCGTCTCCACAACTCTGCCGTCTTGCCTACTCCTATCTGAGTTAAGAGAGCTCCAGAGGTCAGTTTAAGAGTACTTTTAAGTCCAGAGAAATGTGAGAAATCACTGTTATTCTTAAATTTGAGTGTAGGAGTAAAGGTCACCAATTCTTACACTTAAGTTACACTTGAGACCAATTTTTTACTTTGAGTGGCTTGATACACATGGCCCCATGTGATCTTAGTGGTTTTGAGTCCTTTAATTGCCAGGACCCTCCTGGAGGTGAAGTAGAGCTGATCAGACTCTACCAGAGATGGTGGATCACTACCTCCCTAACTCCCATGAAACAAATCCCTTCATGAACATAAAATAAAAAATACATAAAATGAATGCCCTTGCTACATTACCAGTCTCCTGGTTCAAAAAGTAATCAGTCAAGTTTGTTCCACATCGCCAAACTCCTAACTCACATCCAACGCCCAGCTCTTAATTTAAATCTTTGTGTACCATTCTTTCACCTAGCCTCCTCCTTAAAATATTGACTATTCTTAATGATGTAGAATGCAGTGATTAAAACATTATGAAGCATAAACCACAGTACTAGTCTGTGTTATAATGTTACCAGTTGTGGAAAACATGTACATTTTAGTTTTTTATTTGAAAAATATTTTCTTTCATTTACTTTTTTTAGATAAAATTATTTCTTAAATTGTGGAATGTCAAAACAAGTATTGATCTGATTTAGTTGACTAAAGCATCTATTCAGTTCATTTAGAGTTTTTACATTGATCTTGACACATTGATCCTTCTATTTTTTTCTCTCAATTCAATTTCAGATGGAACTGGAATGTGCAATATAACAGAATGCAACTCACTAGAAAGCTTAATGAATGAATTTAGTCCCATTCCTCTACAATGCTGACCTCTCGTGGAAGAAAAATAAATGACACCTTTGCGGGCTGGTGTTCCCCTGCTGACCAGGATGGTATTGAAGAGTCTATAGTGATATGGTACAGAGAGATAAAAGAGTCATGTATAATTTTTAGGGATTCACTGTATAAGGTGGCTACAAAGCTCATGACACATAGTTGGAACTTTTTATATGAATGTATATTCCCCCTTTTTGAAGGGAAGTACCGGTGTGCTATTCAATCATGTGAAACACATGCCAAAATGAAAACAAAAAGCATCTGCGTGTCTGTGTGTGATGTGTGAGACCCCTGAGCCATCAAAGATGCAACCATGCAAGTTATGTAACACAAATAAAATATTGCCCACACTGTACATTATCAAAAGTGAAACAATTCCAGAGGAGATATGAGGTGGTTTATTAACCCAAAATAAAATGCAAGGTGAGGTGACGGCTGGCAAATAAATGTGTAGCAATGTTATCTGATGCCTCCTGAGTTTTGTAGATTCATCTTATTTAAATGTTATCTAATGCCTCCAGGCTATTGCTATTGAATATTTGCTTTGCAGTTTTGAGGATGGCCTTCAATAACCTGTTTTGTCCTGTGGAAAGCGAGCACTACAAGTTCCATGTGGGCCAGGCCTGTCTCCTGGCTCCTGCTTTCTTCAAAGCCCCTGATCCTTTTTCTTGGTGGGCTGCTGAAGATTGTCAGACAAATTGTATTGCCTCAAATGTAGGTTGTAGCAGCTTTGAATCCAGAAACAGTATATTATTAATGATTCCTTTGTAACAGGCTACCCCTCAGAGAAAACCCAAGGGAACAAGGAACAGAAGACTCTGAAATGCAATATATGTATGAAAATAATTAGATAGAATAGATAGAATTAATAAAATAAAATGTTTTTATTAAAACAATTCTTGAGAAAGAGATAGAGAGACTAGACCTTGCCAGAGAATACCCAACTTCAAACAACCCAACAACTTTTTGTTCATAAAAATACTAGTTGCATATATGTATTTTCACACTCACACACTTGTCTGTTTGGGGGAAATAACTACATTGTGGGGTATGATCAGGGCACCATTGGAGGCTTTGATATAGACCAACCAATTTACAAGCTCTGATATTCTACTTAAATGTTTCCAAAATCAGGAGATTATAAAATGACACCATAGTTCATTTTACAAATGTTTTGCTCAAATTACTTGTCAAATTAGAAAAGTAAAAATGGGCTAATTTGTGAATCGGTTTGAGTCGATGTTGAAAAACTGAGCGGAAAAGTGTTGTACAGTCTGTGTAGGACACAGAGGGAAGGGGTTTAGGTATGAGGTGAGAAACAGACATAGTACTCAGTGTTGGGCACAGAAGGAGGTTATTGTATGAGGAGAGAAACAGACTCACACAATGTGGGCATCAGAGCACAGTAGTATGTGGCAGAGTCAGACAGCACAGCTGCAGCTATCTTCAGATTAAAGGTCTTGATAGACTTGTCATGATGAGCTGTGAATCCTTCCTTTTTACTGTATTCTCCGAGTAAGAGCTCTGGTGATTTATTATCTTGCTGGATGTACCAGAAGAGAACGGGAGTAGTGGCAGTAGTTTCATACTGACAGTATAATGATGCTTTGTCCTTTTCTGTCAGGAATATTGAATGATTTTGAAAGACAGAATCACCTTGTGTTTCACCTGGAAAACATAGGACATAGAAGCCGTTTAGAAATTAGGTGCTTATATTATTTCTTATATTCTTTCATACATAAATTCAAATTATTGCAACATCAGTTGTAAAAAAAATCAATTTCATTAGTCATCAACAAACTTATAAGCAAATTATTCAGCATTCACTGCTTTCAGATGGCCCTTGCATTTTCACATTTTAGTACAAAATCTGGATAAATCCATGAAAATATACGTATCTTACCTATAGTGTGAAAGAGTATCATGAATAAGGGGAGCATTTCTGTTTGTAGCCTGATTGTGTTGAAGTCCCTGTATGTTTCCTCTCTCTCCAGTGAGGTATAACAGCACAATGGTGAAGAGGTTTTGTTCTTGTAGCTCCTGTATTACCCGCCCCCTGGGGTTTCACATCTGCCAGTCTCTGGTGGTAGTGGCTGCTCATATTGATCAAAAACGAGTTTATAATATTGACAGCTGTACTAAGTTAGAATGTAATGTTGGGACGATACGTCTCATTTATAAAGTTTCCCGTCATATTTATCATATTTCTTGTGCTTCCTATAAATCTTTGGTTGTGTGAGTTTTTGCTGTGGCATTAATAAGGGGTGGCAATGGTCAGTGGTTAGCAACATGGGCTGGCAAGCGGAGAGTTGTTGGATCAAATCCCAGGAAGGCCAATAAAAAAACAATGAACTGGAACCCAGAAGGGTGCCAGTTCACTTCCTGGGGCACTGCTGAAGTGCCCTTGAGCAAGGCACTGAACCCCTATCTGCTCCAGGGGTGCCGTACTATGGCTGACCCTGTCCTCAGACCTCTCTGATGGTGTGTGTGTGTGTGTGTGTGTGTGCATCTAGGAGAGGTATGCAAAAAATACATTCCAATTTCCCTGTGTGTAACATGGCAAAGAAAGATCCTTAGAATAATACAATAATGACAAGAAGCAGAGTTATAATTGAGGGAAAAGGACATTTCACAACACAATGAAACCACAACATCTTGTGAAGGCAGTGCGCACTACTGAGGACAAGTAAAATGGGTGTTTTTTTCCCAGCAAGTGCCTTTAGTGACTGTGGCTGATTACATTTTTACATTTCATTTTAAGCATTTAGCAGACGCTCTTATCCAGACCGACTTACAAGATGTGCATTAATAGGAACAATCATAGTTCGCGAAAGAGATCAGTGCAGTAATGCAGCAATAGACATTGTTGTAGGCAGCTGCATACCATACCTGTAACACTGGGAAGGAAAAGGTTAGTAATTAATTTTTTAAATGAGGAGTAAGCAGGGATACATATACCACAAGTGTTGAACAAGTAGGCAGTGGTGATGACAATTGGGTAGATGTACAGAATTCAGTGGTAGTGGAGTGTGGAAAGGTGGGTTTTGAGTCTCTTGCAGAAGATCGCAAGTGATTCCGCGGTCCTGACTGATTGCGGAAGGTCGTTCCACCACCGAGGGCAAGAAGAGAAGAGGCAAGACCGCGAGGAGCAGCTGACGGGCGCCCAGAGGGATGGGACAGTCAGTTTGCCAGAGGAGGCGGAGGGATCTGGCTGTGGTGTAGGGTGGGATGAGTGCCTGGAGGTAAGGGGGAGCAGTTCCTCTAGCCGCTTGAAAAGCAAGCACCAGTGATTTGAATCTGATGTGTGCTGTGATGGGGAGCCAGTGCAGAGAGGAGAGGGGTGACATGGGTGAACTTAAGTTAATTGAACAGCAGACGTGCGGCAGCATTAGAAGTAGGGCTGAGTAGGGCTGTCACAGTATCCATATAACTTTCTGACTGGCAGCATGGGCACTGACCACGGTCAAAATCAAATGACTGCCATGACCACTGTTCCTTTCACATTTTTTGTCTTCATATTTATTTTGAAGCAATTGTAGCCCCGTCAAACATACTTTGATGTTAACATGTTGTACTTTGATGTTGCATACATTAAAAAGATGGACATTATGATGGTCCAAATTATTCCTGGTTGTCTTCAAGGGTAGTAAAATCCTAAAGTAAAATGAATAATAAGAAGACGAAGACAGGTATAGCACCTTTCATACAAAAACATTATCTGCCACCTTTACAAATGGCTTTATGAAATCTCTCTCTCTTTGTCCCTCTCTCTTTCTTGCCCTCTCTTCCTCAGGGTACTCCCTCTAATGGTGACTTCAGCAATAGCATTATAAAAAAGGCATGAGAATCGGCAGGTTTAATATTGAGTGAAGAGTATAAAAATGAATGTTATCATTATGTTTACACCACAAAGTGTATTATTCTTAGTAAAAACACTAGAGATGCATTGGACTGGAACCAGGCATGTACAGTCGATAAAATGTTGAGGCATTTCCTCATAACCATTTTGCGGTTTAGTGCCATATTGACATTACAGTATTAACAATCCACTTAGATTTTTCAAATGGTCCATTCATACTGCACATTTTTTTAATTACAAGAAAGTCTAACTCATAATCTGATTCATATTAATGTCTTAATATGTGCCTATGCCTGGTTCATACATAAAGTCATACTTAATTAATTAACCATTAGGGTTATTTTCTTCCCATCTAACTTGGGGTTGTCTGAGTTGGGTGCTGTGGCATCAAAAGAGGCTAAGTAATGGAGTGTAAATACTGCACAGTAAAATGGCGACATCATGTGGGAAACTGAAGACACTGCAGCACAAGAAGGCCAAATATAGTGGTGTTTTTCCAGCAGGTGCACTACAGTGACTGTGAATGATTAGAAGCACACCAGAGTAGAAGTGGATGGCTGATTAAAATCTGAATAAAATACATCAAACTATTATAATATTTTCAAACTAATGTTTTCAATATTAGACCTACTCATATTGAGATAGACAATGTAAAGATCATTCTCTGCTTTATCCTATTCACCTGTGCTGTCGGGTAGACAGTTGAAAACAAAACTATTTTCAAATATTATTTGAACACAAATTTCAAATTCAAACCATTTTAATACAATCAATCTCCTTTTGATCTCCCATGCGTATGAAAATGTGTATTACATTTTGTAAAATAAACACAAAATCTGAAAATGTAGATGACATGAGGAGCGCTGGCTGACTTAACCCAACTCTACCGCAGGTGGGATATGAATGGTATTCCACAGCTTTAAAATCTCGGTCACAGTAGACCAATGATATAGTCAGGCCTTGAACCTGGAAAGTCTTGGCCAAAAAGCCCATCCTGTACTCCAAATGACAGTAATCAGTTGAGATGAAGATAAATGACTTCCGCATAATTAGATAATCTAACGCTTTACAGAATGTTGTATCATTTCTATTGACTGGGAGACTTTTGGGAACAGGTGATTGAAATTAGCCTTTGAATATAAACACTGAATGCTGTTTTTTAACATTGAAACAGTGAATGCCCCTACCAAATAAACAAACATATAAATACATAAATGAAATAAAGAAGTCTCTTCATGACAGGAATTTAATTTTCAAAATAAATACATTCCACTGAACGTTCCAGTCACAGAGGCCAGATTGGGTGCCATTTTCTCTGTGAATTAAAATTTCAGGGCAAAAATATCATACATGATTATTGGTGGCAGTGTATAACTTGAAACAATGAAAGACACTGACTCAAAATAATACTTCTGCCCTGTAAATTTTCAAAATAAAAACATTCTCAGGTGGTGTCAGGTTTTTGTACAGAGTATAGGGGTTTCCTGTCACTGTGGGCTGCAGGGCACAGTAGTACAGTGCAGAGTCTGTCACTTCAGCAGAGAGAGGAGAGCTCCAGATCCACACGCTTGTTCTCTTTATCAAGTTTAACAGACAGACGGGGATGTGGAGGATCAGCTTTTTTAATATGATTAGTGGATTCCATAATTAAGATGAGGAATTCAGGTTTAGATCTGGGATACTGGCGATACCATTGTAGACTGTTTGCTGATCCAGTGTAGTTGCATGACAGCATAACAGTGCTACCCTCCGAAGCATGAACTGCATTAGTTGTTGGAGTAATTGTATCACCAATACTTTGACCTGCAGAAAACAAATATGGCAGATAGTTATTTGCAAACATCATCATTGTTTTTGCAAAAATGCAAGTATATTTTATGTAATTGCTAATGAAACAAATTCAGCTTTAATATGAATGTTTTCAACAGAAAGTCTAAATGTAACAACAGCACCACAAATGAGAAAGAAATGCAATATGCCACTTACCCAACATTGTTGAAAACAGAAGAAATAAACAGTGCAACATCATTATAGCTGTTAGAAAGAAACACTGACTTTAAGTACAGCTAGAACAGAATAAGTCCTCTACTCTGACTCTCTCAGCATAGTTTTAACAGGAAACTCCCCCACTCTTTGACTATATAGCTCCTCCTCTAGAATCAAAACACAACCGCTGATCAAACAAAATAAATGTGTTTTGGATTTTTCTTTCATGTAAAATAACCTACTTAAAATTAATTTAAATATTTTGCCTACTTTTAAATATAAATGACCTCCTCTAAATATACACATCACATCCTCTACAGTTTACACAGAAAGGCATGTTGTGTTGTCTAATTCATTCATATGTAAAATGAAGCATTTAGAATAAAAATGAACAAAATAATGCATACATTTCAATTTTAATGTTCATCCCTACACAAAGCTATAGTAATGTTATACAAATCATTCACAAAGCTATATCATATGAAAGCTAATCCCTTTGCTTTTGGAAAAAAACTGTACTGTATAGGATTTTTTCATAAATCTATCAAATAACATAATACAAATATTCTCAGACTTCCAAGTCTTTCATTTCTCAGTAGCGTGCGGTTCAGTATCAAAGTCAATCGCTCAAACGTCACACTACACTGCACCGCGTTCTACAGTCCAAACAAACCCCATCTCAAACATGAACGATACACAGAGATGCCCAACGCTCCCTTACTCCCCCCCTCCTGAAATGATTTATGACAGTTCTAAACTGTTTATTCACAGACATAGGTTTAGTGCAAGTACAGCTCAGAGACAGTCATATATCATCTATATCAAATAACACTGGGTCTGCGCAGTCGTTATCAAACGTTATTGATCAGGCAAGGCTGGTTGATGGTACAATGAGTATTTAATATTCAAATGATGTAATCTACTGCTGAACAATTAGTTGGCGCAACCCCCCATGTGAATAATATGTTTGTGCACCCACCGCCCTGGCTATGTGTGTACCTTCAAGTATAAATGTGAGCACATATGCAGTCAGGCCTATTTTACATTTTGTTATCTGTTGTATTTTGGCAAACCACCCCCCGCCCCCTCCCCCCTGAAATTAATTCCTGATTAATTGGTTGACCAAGACCAGTGGTCGAAATGAGGGGGGTCTGGGGGGACCCGGGACCACCCATAAGCCACAAGGCGCCCCCCATAACAAATACATTTTTAAGCTTAGTGGGGGCCCATCTTTATTTGAACATCTTTTAATAAATGCGAGTCAAACAGGACCAACCAATAGAAACAGTCTTTAAGGATTCTTTAAGATCTGTGTGTTCTGTCAGGCCAAAATGTGCCCGGCTGGCAAAATGTGACTGGGTTGCATCACTGAGGTTGCGTCACAATAGCATTCGAATGGCAGTTAGCGTCCGTTGCTAAATTATGGTCGGCTATGCAGACTTGGTCAATTTACTATAGCCCATTGTTTAAATTTATTTAGAATTTAGGTTGGTGTTGGAATATTTGTAGTGTAACAGATGCATTCCTCAAGTTAAAAAACATAACAAGTCAGCCAGCATAGATGATAAAGGAAAGGTTTATGTTATAAAAAATCTTTGATGTCACTGCATAAATCAGACATTTTTTTAAATCAAATGAAGTAGAAAGTAGCCATGCTAACTCAGTGCAAAGGCGCTACACCAGCGTGTGTCAAATATAAGATGATTTCTAAATTTTTAATAAAAGGTAGAGGGGTTTAATACTAGAATTTGCTCCCAGGAAGTATTCAGTGGTCCATGTAGTTTGAAGATTTTCACCGTATTTTTGTGTGAGATTACATGCTTTTCACAAAATATACATTATTAAAGCCATTTATAAATCATTTTTGTCCACCAACTAATACACTATATGGCCAAAAGTCAGTGGACACCTGACCATCACACCTATATGAGCTTGTTGGGCATCCCATTCTAAAACCATGGGCATTAATATGGAGTTGGACCCCCTTTGCGGCTATGACAGCTGCCACTCTTCTGGGAAGGCTTTCCACAAGATCTTAGAGTGTGTCTGTGGGAATTTGTGCCCATTCAGCCAAAAGAGCATCTGTGAGGTCAGGCACTGATGTTGGATGAGAAGGCCTGGCTTGCAATCGGCGTTCTAATTCCTCCCAAAGGTGTTCAATGGGGTTGAGGTCAGGGCTCTGTGCAGGCCACACCAAACTTTGGTTGGTTTGGTTGAAAAAAATATTTTTCTTTTAAAATACTGTACAGGTAATACATGTAAATAAATTTGACTCACTGCTATAAAAATCAACCAACTACTGTCCAAAACTGGCTGCGTTTGTAGTTGTAGGATAACTCATTGTGAAGGGATCATTTTCATAATAACAACATTATATTCATTCAGTTTAATAATACATTATATTCATTCTAATATTGTCTGGCTAGATGTCTAGTTGTGTTGATTCACTGAACTGAAGTCTATCAGGATACCTAAAGACAAAGTGAGAAAAAGAATGCTGCCCACATGTATTATCTTCAGTACAAACACATGGCAGGTGCACTGGATTGAAGTCAGGTATGTAAAGGAGACACAGCAGATGTTTCCTGTGTGTCAATGTCAGCATCACTCCGCTTCTCATTTCAAAGCTGTGGTAGCTTAGCAGCTTTTTGTAGGAGTGCTGCCATTTCTACTCCACTGTGGGCTGCAGTGCACAGTAATAGATAGCAGTGTCTTCAGGAATTAATCTTGAGATGGTGAAAACTGTTTTTGATTCATCAACAGCTGAAGAGAATCTCTCTTTGGCAAAGTCTGCTTTGTGGGAGGTATTATATCTATTATTATAGAGAATGAACTGAGGAGCTGACCCAGGATACTGGCGGTACCACTGCAGGGTAGGAACTAGTGCTGCTGGTCTTAAAGGAACATTCAGGAGACGTCATACTCTTCTGTCTCTGATTTAAATGGCTCATCCTGTTTGATTTCATCTCCAGAGGAAAAGCCTAAAAATAATAAATAAACCAATACTGTTAGCAAATCCAACCATTTTACTCATTTAAGAAATGAAATGAACAAGATTATTATGAAGAGAAGACTGATGGCAGCCAAAAAAAACCCAATACTTCCAATAACGTTAAAGAAAACTTACAGAAGGAGACAGTTAACACCAGCCCTGCAAAAAGCTGCATCTTGTTATGAAGTGAGCATTCAGGTTATTAGAGGAGAGAGAAGCTGAGGCAGAATGTGTGTCTTAGTTTTTCTGTGAGGATGTGTGGGAGGGGCAATAGTACCCTGATGAGAATGAAAAAGAAACTAAAGCTACTGAATGTGTCAGTTGTAGATGAAGTTGGAACTCCTCATCTCATGTATGTATACAGTACCAGTCAAAAGTTTGAGTACACCTGATGGAAACTAGGTTTATCTCATAATTGACAATGTTTTACACCATATAACTTTCTTTAAATACTTGAAGATGACAAAAAACACATGTAACAATAAACAAATGGAACATCAAAGCAATGTTCAATAAAATTTAATTGAAAATTGAATCTTGGGTTCCTCAAAATAGCCACCCTTTGCTGTGATAACAGCCTCACAAACACGGGCCATTCGGTTAATAAGTTTCAGCAGGAAATCACCCGATATGTCTTCCCAGCTCTCCTGCAGCAATTCCCAGAGGCACTTGTGGGTTGCTTTGCTTTGACTGTTCTGTCTAGTTCATCCCATACAAGTTTTATGGGATTGAGGTCTGGACACTGGGCAGGCCAGGTCCTTCATTTGAGTTGTCCGTCACGTTCCCTCTTCACCAGATAATTCTTGCACAACTTCATGGTGTGTTTTGGGTGTTATGTTGCTCAAGAATGAAGGAGTGCCTGCTTAGCCGTAGTCCAGATGAAAGGTGTACTCAAACTTTTGACTGGTACTGTATGTACAGCTTAGAGTGGAGCCCCTTTTGTTTCACAAGATGTTATTCCTTGAAATTTAGGAGTCACATGAAATGTTCTTCCTTGAACTTTAGGGTCCTCCTATCATTACACTATTTGCGGATGACAAATGGCATCTATGCAGTCCCACAGAATGTGTCTCTCCCACAATGATACTTAGAGTTACAAATCTCTTGGTTTTGGGTACTGTGCTGTTGTGGAAATTCTACTATTCAAAGGAAGTGAGACTGTGATCTTAAGTTCACTCAAAAGCTTTATTACTGTTTTAAAACAGGGGAGCAGTCTTAACACTCTGCATGAAGAATGTCAGAGCATCTCCGAAGAGATCAAGAAAAACAGCAGTATATATCTCTTACATTTGTGGTGACGATTGCCTTTTGGAATTTTCGGTCTTGGACTTTTGGTCATGGGTGAAATCCCTCCTTTATTGATAGGCTCAAATACATGTTTTTCCCTCCCAAAATACACGTTTCTTGCATACATTAGGATGGGGCAACTCTAACTTATGACCCTTCAGTAACTTTCCATCAGTGTTGTTATGATTTACACAGTGAAATAACGAGGCCTATTCCCAAGTGACTGACCTTGATGCTCCCTGCTCCCCCTTCCCAATCCTATCTGTATTTCATGCCTTCTCCCACATCTGGCAATACAAACGTATCTCTCTGCATGGACAGTGTGGTGCATACCTGCGATATCAGGAAATCGCGCAAGGCGTTTGGCCGTGCAGCACTCTGATAAACAGAAGAGGCCTGATCCGTGGAGGCTCATAGGCCTAATTACATTTTTCCCTTACAGTGCTCTCGATGCATATAGAAGAGTGGCATACAGTATGAATGTGGTCTGTCATGGGAGAGGGGAATGGTGTGGCATGGTTAGCAGGGGGAATGTTGTATGGTATGTTTTACATTTTTACATTTTTACATTTTAAGCATTTAGCAGACGCTCTTATCCAGAGCGACTTACAAGATGTGCATTAATACAAGGCGAGAACAATCAAAGTTAGCGTACAAGATCAGTGCAGTAAAACGGCAAAAGACATCATTGCAGGCATCTGCGTATCATACCTGTAACATTGGGAAAGAAAAGGTTAGTGGGTGTTTTTTTTTTTTTTTTTTTTATACAAGTAAACAGAAGTAAACAGATTGACTAGATGGACAGTGTTCAGTGGTAGTGGAGTCTGAAGAGGTGGGTTTTGAGTCTCTTGCGGAAGATTGAAGTGATTCCGCAGTCCTGACCGATTGCGGGAGGTCGTTCCACCAACCAGGGACCAGGACAGAGAAGAGGCGAGACCGCGAGGAGCGGCTGCCAGGCGCCCGGAGGGATGGGGCAGTCAGTCTGCCAGCGGAGGCGGAGCGGAGGGGTCTGGACGGGTGTAGGGCGTGATGAGTGACTGAGGTAGTGGGGAGCAGTACCTTTGGCCGCTTGAAAAGCCAGCACCAGTGACTTGAATCTGATGCGTGCTGCGATGGGGAGCCAATGCAGAGAGGAGAGTAGAGGGGTGGCGTGGGTGAACTTCGGCTGGTTGAACACCAGGCGAGCAGCAGCGTTCTGGACTAGTTGCAGTGGCTTGATGGCACAGGCGGAAGGCCTGCCAGCAAGGAATTGCAGTAGTCCAGACGTGAGATCACCAGGGCCTGGACCAGGAGTTGAGTGGCCTCTTGGGTGAGGAACGGTCTGATCCTCCGGATGTTGTGGAGGGAGAAACGGCAGGTCCGAGAGATCGCTGCAATGTGGCTCGAGAAGCACAGCTGGTTGTCCAGGGTTACCCCAAGACTCCTGGCAGACTGGGACGGAGACACTATGGAGCCTTCCACGGTAATTGACGCATCAATCATCGGGGAGCCCTTCGCTGGGAGGAAGAGCAGCTCTGTCTTCCCAGGTTCAGCTTCAGGTGGTGGGTGGACATCCATGCGGAGATGTCAGCCAGGCATGCAGAGATCCGTGCGGGACCTGGGTATCAGATGGAGGGAAGGAGAGAAACAGTTGAGTGTCATCAGCATAACAGTGATAGGAAAAACCATGAGCAGAAATAACAGAGCCAAGTGACTTGGTGTACAGAGAAAATAGGACAGGGCCTAGCACCGAGCCCTGCGGGACACCGGTAGAGAGGGTGCGGGGAGAGGAGAGGGATCCTCTCCAGGCCACCTGGTAGGACCGGTCGGCCAGGTAGGACTCGAACCATGTCAGCGCAGATCCAGAGATTCCCATCTCGACGAGAGATGAGAGCAGTTTTGTGTGATTTGCCAGCCTCTCAATATATGTATCTTACCCTCACATTTGTTCATAAATATTTGAGTTTTACCTCTCATAGAATATAAGTATCTTACGTTAGAATTTAGAAAGTAGATGTTTTATCTTTTATAATGTAGAAGTTGATTTTCCATAAATAAGTCATGAGAAGTGTCGTGGAAATTAAAACTTAGTAGGATCAGAGAGAATTTCTTTAAACAGTATTAAAGCTTTAATTACGAACAGCTGCACGGAGACCCGCGTGTCACGCCAGACAGCGAATCTCCCGCCTTCAAATTCAAATGGATATTTATATCCAACACAACGGAAGGGGAGGGAAAAATCACAAGGGGAAAGTAACAGGGCGTTAACTTACAGGTAATTGGAGCTATGGACCAACATGAAGATATAACAGCCCTCCAAGGGTCTTAAACCAATGGGAAGGAGGTTTCCTGCCATGGGGGAAACGTCACAAAGGAACAGATGTTCCTTTGAAGGTGTGGCGCGAAAAGCCTGTCTCTGACCGGATCACTCCAAACTGCAGTGTCCCACTGAGTTAATTGGTGTCTGCATCTCCCGTGGATGTTCTAGCCTTACAACTTAATAAAAAATGTCTTCCTCCACAGAAGTATGAGCAATGATTGCAGATATATTGCACAAAACATTGCAGATATATTTATGTTTCAGATATAATTATATGCAAACTTTGTAATTTTGCTTTATGCCATACTTGAAAATGTTTAAAATTCTACAAGTCACCCAGTGAGATTCAATCATGTGAACCGCCAGAGCACTGTACACAGGGCTATCTGCTAAATTTATCAAATATAAATCAATGACAAAATAAGCAAATTAAGAGCAAAATTATCATTTGCCAAAATCTTTATAATTGTGTTGCCAAATTTATCACCAAAAAAGCAGTTTTGATGTGTTGTGCAGTGGTTACAGTATGTACTAATGGTTTACACCTTTTGCCTTCATTTGCATATTCTGTGCAAGTACTTTTTTATTTTAATGCACCATTTTTTTGTATGCAGACACAGTTTTAACAAATGTTAGAGGAGTGTCCCACAGAACTCGTTGAAAGTTGTCAGTTATATAGAAAGCTCTAGTAAGGGCCTAGTCTCATTTATTTATTTATGAGACACATTTGTTTCATATTGCAACATTGCCGATGAACAACAAAGGTTATTACAATTATTTTGACTTTAAGCACAGTGTTAAAATAGTCTTTGCATCTCAGCCATAACTGCGCTACTTCTCAAAGTTGCTGGCGATATTACATCCCGCACAAGATCAGTGACAAAGATGATTCCCTGATGATCTAGGCGATAATGATTAACTGTGCATCATCAAACATTTCTAAAACACTCTTACTGTCTTGGAAGGTGTGCGCACGTCTCCATCTCCGCAACTGTGCCGTCTTGCCTACTCCTATCTGAGTTAAGAGAGCTCCAGAGGTCAGTTTGAGAGTACTTTTAAGTCCAGAGAAATGTGAGAAATCACTGTTATTCTTAAATTTGAGTGTAGGAGTAAACGTCACCAATTCTTACACTTAAGTTACACATGAGACCAATTTTTTACTTTGAGTGGCTTGATACACACGACCCCATGTGATCTTAGTGGTTTTGAGTCCTTTAATTGCCAGGACCCTACTGGAGGTGAAGTAGAGCTGATCAGACACTACCAGAGATGGTGGCTCACTACCTCCTTAACTCCCATGAAACAAATCCCTTCATGAACATAAAATAAAAAATACATAAAATAAATGCCCTTGCTACATTACCAGTCTCCTGGTTCAAAAAGTAATCAGTAAAGTTTGTTCCACATCGCCAATCTCCTAACTCATATCCAACGCCCAGCTCTTAATTAAAATCTTTGTGTACCATTCTTTCACCTAGCACCTAGCCTCCTCCTTAAAATATTGACTATTCTTAATGATGTAGAATGCAGTGATTAAAACATTATGAAGAATAAACTACAGTACTAGTCTGTGTTATAATGTTACCAGTTGTGGAAAACATGTAAATTTTAGTTTTTTATTTTAAAAATATTTTCTTTCATTTACTTTTTTTAGATAAAGTAATTTCTTAAATTGTGGAATGTCAAAACAAGTATTGATCTGATTTAGTTCACTAAAGCATCTATTCAGTTCATTTAGAGTTTTTACATTGATCTTGACACATTGATTCTATTTTTTTCTCTCAATTCAATTTCAGATTCAAAATGGAACTGAAATGTGCAAGATAACAGAATGCAACTCACTAGAAAGCTAAATTAATGAATTTAGTCCCATTCCTCTACAATGCTGACCTCTAGCGGAATAAAAATAAACGTCACCTTTGCAAGCTGGTGTTCCCCTGCTGACCAGGATGGTGTTGAGAGTCTATCGTGATATTTTTAGGGATTCACTGTATGAAGTGGCTACAACGTTCAAGACACATAGTTGGAACTATTTATATGAATGTATTATTTCCCCGTTTTAAAGACAAGTACCTGTGTGTTATTCAAAACAAAAAGTGTTTGCGTGTCTGTGTGTGACGCGTGAGACCCCTGAGCCATCACAGATGCAACCATGCAAGTTATGTAGCACAAATAAAATATTGCCCACACTGTACATCATCAAAAGTGAAACAATTCCAGAAGTGATATGAGGTGGTTTATTAACACAAAATAAAGTGCAAGGTGAGGTGACGGCTGGCAAATAAATGTGTAGCAATGTTATCTGATGCCTCCTGAGTATTGTAGATTCATCTTATTTAAATGTTATCTAATGCCTCCCGGTTATTGCTATTGAATATTTGCATTGCAGTTTTGAGGATGGCCTTCAATAACCTGCTTGGTCCTGTGGAAAGCGAGCACTACAAGTTCCATGTGGGCCAGGCCTGTCTCCTGGCTCCTGCTTTCGTCAAAGCCCCTGATCCTTTTTCTCGGTGGGTTGCTGAAGATTATCAGCCATATTCGATTGCTTCAAATGTAGGTTGTATCAGCTTTAAATCCAGAAACAGTCTATTTTTAATTATTCCTTTGTAACATGTTAACCCTCAGAGATAACCCAAGGGAACAGAATCCCCCTAAATGCCATACATGTATGAAAGTAATTAGATAGAATTAATAAGATAAATGTTTTTATTAAAACAATTCTAGAGATAGAGATGGAGAGATTAGACCTTGCCAGAGAATACCCAACTTCCAGCTTCAGTGCAAAGCAGCAACATACTTTTTGTTCATAAAAATACTAGTTGCATATATTTTCACACTCACACTCTGTTTGGGGGAAATAATTAAATTGTGGGGTATGATCAGGGCACATTTGGAGACTCCTGGTATTGACCAACCAAAATCCTTCAATTTACAAGCTCTGATATTCTACTTAAATGTTTCCATAATAATGAGATTATAAAATGACACCATAGTTCAATTTTACAAATGTTTTGCTCATCATCACTTGTCAAATTAGAAATGTAAAAATTGGTTAATCTAAGAAGAATTCTAATTAGTGTTTGTGAATCGGTTTGAGTCGATGTTGAAAAACTAAGGGGATAAGCATTGCTTATAACACTCTGTAGGACACAGAGTGAAGGGGTTTAGGTATGAGGGAGGAAACAGACATAGTACTCAGTGTTGGGCACAGAAGGAGGTTATTGTACGAGGAGAGAAACAGACTCACACAATGTGGGCATCAGAGCACAGTAGTATGTGGCAGACTCAGACAGCACAGCTGCAGCTATCTTCAGATTAAAGGTCTTGTTAGACTTGTCATGATGAGCTGTGAATCCTTCCTTATTACTGTATTCTCCGAGTAAGAGCTCTGGTGATTTATTATCTTGCTGGATGTACCAGAAGACATTAATATTAGTAGTGGCAGTAGTTTCATACTGACAGTACAATGATGCTTTGTCCTTTTCTGTCAGGAATATTGAATGATTTTGAAAGACGGAATCACCTTGTGTTTCACCTGTAAAACATTACATAAGGACATAGAAGTGGTTTAGAAATAAGAAAAAGGTTTTTATATTATTTGCTGATCTTCATTCATACATAAATTAAAATTATTGTAACATCAGTTGGAAAATAAAAAAACTATTTCATTAATCATCAACAAAATTATAAGCAAATTATTCAGCATTCACTGCTTTCAGATGGCCCTTGCATTTTCACATTTTAGTACAAAATCAGTATAAATCCATGAAAATATACGTATCTTCTTACCTATAGTGTGAAAGAGTATCATGAATAAGGGGAGCATTTCTGTTTGTAGCCTGATTGTGTTGAAGTCCCTGTATGTTTCCTCTCTCTCCAGTGAGGTATAACAGCACAATGGTGAAGAGGTTTTGTTCTTGTAGCTCCTGTATTACCCGCCCCCTGGGGTTTCACATCTGCCAGTCTCTGGTGGTGTGTGCATCTAGGAGAGGTATGCGAAAAATACATTCCAATTTCCCTGTGTGTAACATGGCAAATAAAGATCCTTAGAATAATACAATAATTACAAGAAGCAGAGTTATAATTGAGGGAAAAGGACATTTCACAACACAATGAAACCACAACATCTTGTGAAGGCAGTGTGCACTACTGAGGCCAAGTAAAATATTTTCCAGCAAGTGCCTTTGGTGACTGTGGCTGATTACATTTTTACATTTACATTTTAAGCATTTAGCAGACGCTCTTATCCAGAGCGACTTACAAGATGTGCATTAATACATGGTAGGAACAATAATAGTTCGCACAAGAGATCAGTGCAGTAATATAGCGATAGACATCATTGTAGGTAGATGTACAGAATTCAGTGGTACTGGAGTCTGGAAAGGTGGATTTTGAGTTTCTTGCGGAAGATCGCAAGTGATTCCGTGGTCCTGACCGATTGCAGAAGGTCGTTCCACCACCGAGGGTTCAGCACAGAGAAGATGCAAGACCGCGAGGAGCAGCTGCCAGGCGCCCGGAGGGATGGGACAGTCAGTTTGCCAGAGGAGGCGGGGTCTGGCTGGGGTGTAGGGTGGGATGAGTGTCTGGAGGTAAGGGGGAGCAGTTCCTCTAGCCGCTTGGAAAGCAAGCACCAGTGATCTCTCTGTCTCTCTCTCTCCTCTCTCTCTCTCTCTCTCTCTCTCTCTCCTCTCTCTCTCTCTCTCTCTCTCTCTCTCTCTCTCTCTCTCTCTCTCTCTCTCTCTCTCTCTCTCTCTCTCTCTCTCTCTCTCTCTCTCTCTCTCTCTCTCTCTCTCTCTCTCTCTCTCTCTCTCTCTCTCTCTCTCTCTTTCTCTCTCTCTCTCTCTCTCTCTCTCTCTCTCTCTCTCTCTCTCTCTCTCTCTCTCTCTCTCTCTCTCTCTCTCTCTCTCTCTCGGTACTCCCTCTAATGGTGACTTCAGCAATAGCATTATAAAAAAGGCATGAGAATCGGCAGGTTTACTATTGGAGTGAAGAGCATCAAAATTAATGTTATCAATATGTTTACACCACAAAGTGTATTATTCTTAGTAAAACCACTAGAGATGCACTGGAACCAGGATGTGGAGTAAATAAAATGTTGAGGCATTTCCTCATAACCATTTAGCGGTTTAGTGCCATATTGACATTACAGCAGTGGTGGGCCGTCAGGGCCTGCAAGGCCTTCTCTGCTGGCCTAAAAAATATCTGAATCACAGACTGATGTTAATTATATTTTGTCCATGAATACTTAGTAAATAATTCCAAATGGTCTGTCCGCTTCCTTTCATAGCTTTTCTCCTGGTTGCGCTGCTTCCAGACGTGTATTTTCATATTAAAGCATTTAACCAATCACGTTTCAGCCATCATTTGTGGCCAGGGTCAAAGAAATCTGCCTGGAGGCCTCCACAATCAGTTCTGCGGGCCCTGTAGCATAAAATAAGTGTCGATCAAACTGTAGCTTCAACCAATCAGATTTTCAGTTGGCGACACCAAGGCCCTCTAGCAGGCGTACGGTAACGTCAGCGTATTCACACCCTTTGATTGGATAGTCACTATGATGAGCGTACTCATCATAGCTAGCAAACTGCATCTGTAGCGATCTGCACAAGCTAAAATATATTTGTGTAGATTTAATAGCTGGCTTTTTTTTTCAACCCGCAATGGCTGACAGAGGAGAAGAAATTGATTTGGTCGCAGATATACTTAGAAAGCCATTTTCAAGACGGACTTTTCAAGAAAAGCTGGACATCGTGAGAAAAGGTCGGCCAACTCCGAAGCTAGCAAACCTGTCCCAGCCAGGGAAAGGGTTTATCCGCCACTTTCAATTCAGTAACTACGAGCAGTACCCTTGGCTCACAGCCTCCGAAGAGCACTGCAAATTGTATTGCTGGACAGAAATACGACTGAACAGACTCGACTTTCAGCATTAGCCTCCATGGCGATAGAAAAGGACTTGTTGTTGGAACTGAAACACACAGATAACAGATAATTGAACTCTTCTTAAGGAAAGAAAGGAGGATGGATTTTGTGTACAAATTATCAAAAGTTTTGGTGAGTATAATGAATTTTTTTAATTTTTTTTAATTTTTGTCATTTTATTAGGTTAATATTGATGCTTCTGCTTGAGATGATGTATGTGGCGCAGCTGTGGCTGCAGTGAAAGGAGACTTGTTGAATTGTGTTAATTGGGTTTCTTACTTTAGTAATGGCATTCATTCTCGCTACATGAGACACCTGTCTGTGATGCAACGCCCTGTCATTACAGTATTAACAATCAACTTAGATTTTTCAAATGGTCCATTCATACTGCACATTTTTTAAATTACAAGACAGTCTAACTGATAATCTGATTCATATTAATGTCTTAATATGTGTATATGCCTGGTTCATACATTCATTCATCTTAATTAATTAACAATCAGGGTTATTTTCTTTCTCTTGGGGTTGTCTGAGTTGGGTACAGTGGCATCAAAAGAGGCTAAGTAATGGAGTGGAAATACTGCACAGTGAAATGGCGACATCATATGGGAAACTGAAGACATTGCAGCACATGAAGACCAAGTGAAGTGGTGTTTTTTCAGCAGGTGCACTACAGTGACTGTGACTGATTAGAAGCACACCTGAGTAGAAGTGGGTGGCTGATTAAAAGCTGAATAAAATACATCAAACTATTATAATATTTTCAAACAAATGTTTTCAATATTAGACCTACTCATATTGAGATAGACAATGTAAAGATCATTCTCTGCTTTATCCCATTCACCTGTGCTGTCAGGTAGACAGTTGAAAACAAAACTATTTTCAAATATTATTTGAATTCAAACAATTTTAATACAATGAATCTCCTTTTGATCTCCCATGTGTATGAAAATGTGTATTACATTTTGTAAAATAAACAAAAAATCTGAAAATGTAGATGACATGAGGAGCGCTGGCTGACTTAACCCAACTCTCCAGGTGGGATATGAATGGTATTCCACAGCTTTAAAATCTCGGTCACAGTAGACCAATGATATAGTCAGGCCTTGAACCTGGAAAGTCTTGGCCAAAAAGCCCATCCTGCACTCCAAATGACAGTAATCAGTTGAGATGAAGATAAATGACTTCCGCATAATTAGATAATCTAACGCTTTACAGAATGTTGTATCATTTCTATTGACTGGGAGACTTTTGGGAACAGGTGATTGAAATTAGCCTTTGACAATAAACACTGAATGCTTGTTATTTAACATTGGAAAAATTATTTTTGCCATGCCCCTACCAATTATACAATCATCAATAAATAAATATAATAAATACATTTCTTCATGACAGGAATTCAATTCTCAAATGAAATACATTCCACTGAACGTTCCTGTCACTGAGGCCAAATTGGGTGCCATTTTATAAAATATCATACATGATTATTGGTGGCAATGTATAACTTGAAACAATGAAAGACACTGACTCAAAATAATACTTCTGCCCTGTAAATCCTGTCTCAGGTGGTGTCAGGTTCTTGTACAGAGTATATTGGTTTCCTGTCACTGTGGGCTGCAGGGCACAGTAGTACAGTGCAGAGTCTGTCACTTCAGCAGAGGAGAGCTCCAGATCCACACTCTTGTTCTCTTTATCAAGTTTAACAGACAGACGGGGATGTGGAGGATCAGCTTCTTTAATATAATTAGTGGATTCCATAATTAAGATGAGGAATTCAGGTTTAGATCTGGGATACTGGCGATACCATTGTAGACTGTTTGCTGATCCAGTGTAGTTGCATGACAGCATAACAGTGCTACCCTCCGAAGCATGAACTGCATTAGTTGTTGGAGTAATTGTATTACCAATACTTTGACCTGCAGAAAACAAATATGGCAGATAGTTATTTGCAAACATCATCATTGTTTTTGCAAAAATACAAGTATATTTTATGTAATTGCTAATGAAACAAATTCAGCTTTAATATGAATGTTTTCAACAGAAAGTCTAAATGTAACAACAGCACCACAAATGAGAAAGAAATGCAATATGCCACTTACCCAACATTGTTGAAAACAGAAGAAATAAACAGTGCAACATCATTATAGCTGTTAGAAAGAAACACTGACTTTAAGTACAGCTAGATCAGAATAAGTCCTCCACTCTGACTCTCTCAGCATAGTTTTAACAGGAAACTCCCCCACTCTTTGTCTATATAGCTCCTCCTCTGGAATCAAAACACAATCGCTGATCAGACAAAATAAATGTGTTTTGGATTTTTCTTTCATGTAAAATAACCTACTTAAAATTAATTTAAATATTTTGCCTACTTTTAAATATAAACGACCTCCTCTAAATATACACATCACATCCTCTACAGTTTACACAGAAAGGCATGTTGTGTTGTCTAATTCATTCATATGTAAAATGAAGCATTTCAAATAAAAATGAACAAAATAATGCATACATTTCAATTTTAATGTTCATCCCTACACAAAGCTATAGTAATGTTATACAAATCATTCACAAAGCTATATCATATGAAAGCTAATCCCTTTGCTTTTTGAAAAAAAACTGTACTGTATAGGATTTTTTCCATAAATCTATCAAATAACATAATACAAATATTCTCAGACTTCCAAGTCTTTCATTTCCTCAGTAGCGTGCGGTTCAGTATCAAAGTCAATCGCTCAAACGTCACACTACACTGCACCGCGTTCTACAGTCCAAACAAACCCCATCTCAAACATGAACGATACACAGAGATGCCCAACGCTCCCTTACTCCCCCCCTCCTGAAATGATTTATGACAGTTCTAAACTGTTTATTCACAGACATAGGTTTAGTGCAAGTACAGCTCAGAGACAGTCATATATCATCTATATCAAATAACACTGGGTCTGCGCAGTCGTTATCAAACGTTATTGATCAGGCAAGGCTGGTTGATGGTACAATGAGTATTTAATATTCAAATGATGTAATCTACTGCTGAACAATTAGTTTGCACAACCCCCCATGTGAATAATGTGTTTGTGCACCCACCGCCCTGGCTATGTGTGTACCTTCAAGTACAAATGTAAGCAGATATGCAGTCAAGCCTATTTTAAAGGGTTATAATCTGTTGTATTTTGTCAAATTGCCCCCCGAAAAAAAAAATATATATATTTATTCTACGCCACTGGTTGACCGAGACCAGTGGTCGAAATGAGGGGGTCTGGGGGGATCATGAGGGGGTCTGGGGGGATCCGGGACCACCCATAAGACACAAGGGGTGATGAAAGGAATGAAGGCTGGGCATTGGGTGTAAGTTAGGAGATTGGTAATTTGGAACAAACTTTACTAATTAAAACTATACATTTAAAATAAGAACAAAAATATTTAGTTAAAAGCAAAATGTAAAAACAAAAGTAAAGTGGGTGCCTTACCCCATATTCCTATATTGTCCCCTCCTGTCAGCACTACAAGGTTGCTATAGTCTCTTCACAAGCCTCTTGTTCAATAGTCACCCCATTGCAGTATGCATCATTTTTATTATTATCTAACAACAAAAGTGAAGCTTCTAGTCATTACATTGACTTTGAAGTGCATGTGGGCCATAATATATAATATAATATACGCCATTTATACGCTTTTATCCAAAGCGACTTACAGTAGTGAATGCATACATTTTCAGTATATGTGACCCTAGTGGGGATTGAACCCACAACCTAAGCGTTGCCAACGCCGTGCTCTACCAACTGAGCCACAGAGAACCACGACTGGTCTTCTCAACCACAGGGACTGAAAATAAAATTGAGAGTAAATATGTGTTGCAGACTTGCTGGAGTTAAAAATCCTTACTGCTTCATGAGCTGGCTGAAGGATCACATTCTGTTTTTGGTTTTTTTGCCGATCAGGGTTATTGTCTGTTTTTGCATAGATTTTTTTGTTTATTTTCTTGACAATTTTATTTATAGATTTTTGGGGGGAATATTTATATCAGGCTTGGTTTCTGGAGGCTTCATGCTTCATATTCCTGACTGCACTGTGTATCACAACTTTAGAGAGCACCATAATACTGTATATATAGAACTAAATTAAAAAACTGTGGTTTTAATTACAAAGAATTATTGCACAAAATCAAAAATGTCTATGTATAAATAATTTACACAGAATAAACACAATGAAAAAGACATGCTAAATATACAGCATGCATGTGACTGAGAATAAACCCATCATAGATGCTTTTATGTTCCCCTTTGTGCCCTGTGTTTTTGTTAGGGAGGTGAATACTTCATTGTCACTGTGGGCCTCAGTGCACAGTAATACACAGCAGAGTCAGACAGCTGCATCTTCTGTATTGTTAAAGGTACGCTGCTTGAGGTTTTGTTGAGATGAGCATCAAATCTCTCCTTGAACTCAAGCACGGTGTCCCGTTGTGAAACTGTATCCCGTCTCAGCATGTACTTAGGAAAGCCATTTGAATACTGTATGTACCAGAACATATACAGTACACCTGTATAGCTTGTGCTATAACTACAGTCAAGTGTCACTGATTCTCCTTCAAAAGCCATCACATCTCCTGTGGGCTGAGTCACTGTGTCTTCAGCTCTGCATTCTGAGAAAAAAGAACAAAGTAAGTAACACAAAGCAGGAGTCAAAGATAATGACTGAACAAATGAGAAAGAATAAAATCATACCAAAGCAACTTGTAAAGATAATGAGAAAAATCTTCAGCCCAATACCCATAACTGCACTGCAAAATGAGTTTCAAATACAGCAGACCAGTCTGTAGAGTATGGGAGCTGCAGCAGTGAACTCTCACTAACAGCTGTTTCCACTCTTTGATTCTGTAAGTGCTGCAGTGTCAGGCTTTAAGGGGAGGTGCTTAGAAGACTGTAGATCTAAGATAACTAGTGTCTGTGTTGCAATGCCCTCTCTCTGTGGAAGATGGTATTTACGGTATCTTCTCTCAACACCAGTTAATTATCCACATATTAATCATACATTATCGAAATATGTTTGTTCTTAATACAATGTTTATAGTGCCAGTAAATGCATGCATGACATACAGTTTATTAAATAAGGATTAAGCTTTATAGTGGTCCAGTATAATCTTTTCCTGCATCTTAAAGAAGCATGGAGTATCTATATTAATTAATAAATGGAACAAAACTGGCGGAATAATGATATGAAATAAATGTCTGTGCGAATACATATATTTAGAACTTGATTTTGTTTTCCACATGTATGGTATTTTCCGTGTTTCCTATAAAGGTTGGGTTGGGTGCTGTGGCATCACAAATTGTAGAGTAAGTGAGGGAAAACACTACACATTGAAGTGGTGACATATTGTGGCCAAATGAAGACAATGCAGTGCACTGAGACTAATTTGAGGATTTGTTTTATAGCAGATGCACTCAGTGACTGTAGCTGAGCACACAGGTCTGGGGTGGAGTGGGGTGGGGTGGGGTTTGGGGTTGGGGGGGGCAGAACAGGAATGTGTAGGATAGAGTTGTCCACAATCCACCTAAACCCAGAAATCCAAGATTCTATCCAAGAACCAAGCAGGTGCAGATCCAAAAGTCTGACTTGTCTCACAGGCAACACTGGTCTCTGGTAACTGCAACTGTAATTGATTTGGCGAGATGGACCCGCAAGGACCCGTCCACTGCAAAGATGCGAGATGAGACTCAGATTTTTTCCCAGTTTTGTTCAGCCGAACACCTACTGCGACCAGGCTTGACTTAATGCCAGGGATGCAAACACAACTCTCACTCCGGTTGTACAAGGACCAAATGGCATGCAGCAATGGCCCCAGTACCCCATACTCCAGCAGTACCTCCCACAAAACCCCTGCGGGGCACACGGTCATAAGCCTTTCCAAGTCCACAAAACACATGTAGACTGATTTGGCTAATTCCCATGACCCCTCAAGGATCTGTGAGAGTGTAACTTTTGGACTTTTTCAAGAGCTTCTATATCTTTCTTGTAGTGCGGTGCCCAGAACTGCACACAGTATTCATTATGAAAGTAGTAATATATTTGCATCCACATCTCATGTGTTCTGCTGCCCCTGCAGTGCAAATTCTATTTAATTCTGTACATCAGACATACATATGAAACAAAATATATTACTGGGCATTAGATATATGACACATTTTAATATTGTTTGATCTACAGTTGGAAACATAACATGAACTTATTTGAGAAAATACTTTGGTCGCAGGGTTCCTCTGTGTGCAGATAAAATGTGAGACATATGTTTCCTCACGGCAGTTGGCTGAAAAGTTACATTTATAAAATAAATAAGTGGAACATTCAGGTGGGCCTAGCAGGGGTACAGTATGCAGGAATGGTAATGCATCTCAGGCCCAGTTACTTTGACACCTTTACTTTGACAACTCATCCTGCCTATTTGTGTGGAAGGTATAAGGAGTGGAACACCATATAACATTTTAGATTTGGGGGCCCCTTTAAACTAAACCAACTGGTTTTGAATTATTTAGCCTTCATTTTTACAGTTTTCTGATTAAACTCATTTTTATACATAATATGAAATTGAACATCTTTTCAAAAATACTTAGACCTATTCATTTATGACCTAAAGCTCAGTAAGCTTTTTTTAGTAACAAATAAAGGATTTCTTTCTTAGTGGCATGACAACTCTTCATTTCTATTAAAGGGGGTTATGAAGAAAAGTGCATCACGACTGATTACATAGAGAGAACAGGAATGTCATCATCATTACAGTTACACCACAAAATGGATTGTCTCCAGCACAAACAGACTACAGATGCATTGGATTGGAGCCAGATTTGTAAACAATATGTTGAGAGGTATTTCCCGTTGAGGTTTACCAATTTACCACTTCTCGTTTTATCAAAGTTATTATAGTTTAGCAGGTTTTTGTATGAGTGCTGCCAGTTATGTACCACTGTGGTCCACAGTGCACAGTAATACATAGCAGTGTCTTCTGGAATTAATCTTGAAATTTTCAAAACTGTTTTGCTACTGGATTTGTCAACAGTTGAGTCAAATCTCCCTTTGGCAAATTCTGCTGTATGGCTGTAACCATCCTGCCCTCTAACCAGAATAAACTGGAGGGCTGACCCAGGATACTGGCGGTACCAGCTGAGGTAAGCATTGGTGCTGCTTGTTTTGTAGGAACATTCCAGGGAGACTTGTTCTTCTTCTTGCTTTGATATTGTTGACACCTCTTGTTTGACTTCATCCCCACAGGAAAAGCCTAAAAGGAATAAATAAATCACCAGATGAAGCTAATCACAATTAGATCAGGAAGATTCATAACAGGAACAAACCGAAGAGGTTTCCAATGAGGTCACTAATGAAAACTTACAGAAAGAAACCATTAACACCAGCCCTGCAAAAAGCTGCATCTTGTTATGAAGTAATTCAGGTTATTAGAGGAGAGACAACCTGAGGCAGAATGTGTGTCTTAGTTTGTGGGAGGGGCAATAGTGCCCAGAGTACAAAAGACACTAGAACTACTGACTGTTCCAGTAAATGTTTCTGACTTTATAACACTATTGAGCCATCTTCTATAGTGTTTTATGAGATTGGTGAATATATTGGGGAGGATCTTTGACCATTCCTCCATACAGAATATTTCAAGATCCTTCAAGTCCTTTGGTCTATGCTTGTGCCTCTTCAATTCAAACCACATATTGTCAATTGGGTTGGCCACTGCAAATCAAGCATTTTGTGTTCATTTCTTGGTTGATTTTCTCTAGCAGAGGGCTGTTTTTACTTGTTTTTTTTTAAGGAGGTGGTAGGGGGACATTAAGGTGACTGAGAGGTTGGTAGGGGGACAGAGGTAGGTGAGGACAAGTATTTTTTTCTTTATTATACAAAAAAAAATAAATGGACATTTATGTAAGTTATATCAATGTTCTTGTGGTTTGTATTAAACATTAATGGACAAACTTCAGCTGTAAATCTGGAATTCACAAGTATAATATCACATATAAAATCAGGTCATTTAATATCATACCTGTGATCGAGAAGTTCCAACACTGCAGTAAAATATGAATATGACACAGGTGTGGGTATCTTTGGTTTCATGAATGGCATATTTAAAATACACTAGTAGCAAATGAGTGATTGGTGGAAATGTGTAACAGTAAGTGTTGCAGAGACCATAACTTAAAAGTACTACTTCTGTGTTGCTATGGAGTCTCAGGTGGTGTCAGGTTCTTGTACAGAGTATATGGGTTTCCTGTCACTGGGCTGCAGGGCACAGTAGTACAGTGCAGAGTCTGACACTTCAGCAGAGGAGAGCTCCAGATCCACAAGGTTGTTCTTTTCTTCATGTATAACAGTAAACCCATTTTTCTCCCCTTTTGTATTGACTCCCAAGATGAGGATGAGGAATTCTGGACTGGATCTGGGGTATTGGCGATACCATTGTAGATATTCTCCACGGATATTAGAAGCAGTGTAGTTGCATGACAGCGTAACACTGCTGTGCTCCAAAGCATACGAATGCGAATACCTGAACAAAGAAAGTTTATATATTTATGTCACATTCCCTTTGTTCCTGTCTCGTTTTTCCTTTGTCTTGTTTCTCCCGCGTGATTGTTTGTATTGTTTTATTCTTTTCTATTATTCAATTATCAACCCTCATTACTCCTCATCATGCTCACCTGTTGCCAATTTCGTCGTCCGTTCTGGCACACCAGCCTCCCATCAAGGTCATCAGCCTGCAGTATATCTACCCCGGTTTTCCAGTCATTCATCGTCAGATCGTTCTCCCTCCCCGGTAGAAACTGACTTCAGAAAACCTTATCGAAAACTCTGTGTTTACTGTTCTTTGTGTGTCGAGTTAAATTTATGTTTACCCTTGTTCCTGTTGTCTCCCTTCGTGTTCAGGTTCATTCCTCGTCTATCTGCCAGCCCCGCCTGCCTGCACGCTTAGCTTGCCCTCCGGTTCCCTTATCCTGTCTGCCCAGTCATCTCGTCCACTCCTCCTGTGCATCCCTTTCGTTGTCCAGCTCATCGTTTTCCACTACCTCTGTCATTACTATTATTAAATCATCACTCTCCATTCTAACCTTGTCTGTGTCTGCGTTTGGGTTCGTTCCTGTTCGACATAACAATTTATTATGTTACTTGTTATATAAACTTTAATTACCATGCAATTTAATCAGCAAAACAAAAATAATTTTAACCCCATTTTACACCTTAAAATACAGATTGATGACATTAAGTTTTATTTATGGGACTTTAATGAAGGTGGTCTGAATGAAACAACGGCACCACAGAAGAGAAAGTAATGCAGAATGCCACTTACCCACCATTGTTGAAAACACAAGAAATAAACAGTGTAAAATCATGATAGCGGTTAAAAAGAAACACCGACTTTAAGCACAGCTAGAACAGAATAAGTCCTCCACTCTGACTCCCTCTGTATAGTTTCAACAGGAAACTGGCCCACTCATTGACTATTTAGCTCCTCCTCTGGAACCAAAACACAATTGAGCATAATATCCTGTACTGTTGACAAGCAGGGAATTCTCAAACAATGTGTGTCAAAAAAAGAGATTGTAAAAAATATATATATATTTAAGTATTCTTTCTAAAACAATTCAGTTATTTCTCAAAATGTATTTCTCATTTTCACCTAAAATTCCACAAAGCTCCTTTAGGACCTCAGTGCATCCAAGTTACATAAGCAGTTACATCTCATCATTAAAATACTTAAAATACATTTGCTGGGGAGCCAGTGTAGGGAAACCAAGATGGGGGTGATACGACATGACTTTCTGACCTAGTCAACAGCCTTGCAGCTGCATTTTGGACTAATTGTAGCCGGTCTAGGGTGGACATGTCGAGACAGGTGAACAAGGAGTTGCAATAGTCCAGGCGAGATGACACAAAGGCGTGGATAATCATTTCCAACTCAACATGGGACACAACAGACCGAAGTTTTGCAATGTTTCGCAGATGGAAAAAACATGTACGCGTCAGTGACCTAATGTGATGATCAAAAAGCATTGATTGGTCAAAAATAACACCAAGATTTCTGAGCATAGTCCTTACTGTTGTTGAGAGGGTCCCCATACAGGTAGCTACTTTTGAAGTGACTTTATCTGAACCAATAATAAGAACCTCTGTCTTCTCTGCGTTTAGCTGTAGGAAGTTGTTAGCCATCCAGTCCTTAACAGCAGTCAGACAGTCATGTAAGGCAGAAAGCTTGTCAGTTTGGTCTGGCTTGAACGAGATGTATAATTGGATGTCGTCTGCGTAACAGTGGTAAGAGACATCTTTAAACTTGCTAATTATTATACCTAGGGGCAGCATGTAAAGTGCAAACAAAGTCGGAGCCAAAACAGAGCCCTGAGGCACACCACAGGACAAGGCAGCAGTTTCAGATGTAAAAGGGCCGGCAGACACAGAGAAACTCCTATCATGAAGGTAAGAGGAGAACCAGTCCAGGGCGCTCCCAGTGATACCAGCCCACTGCCTAAGTCTTTCGATCAGAATGCAGTGATCAACAGTATCAAACGCTGCACTCAGATCTAATAACACCAGAACAGAGCATTTTCCCACATCAGATGAACTCATGATGTCATTAGAGACTCTGAGGAGAGCTGTTTCGGTGGAGTGCTTCTGACGGAAACCGGATTGGAATTTATCAAAAATGGAGTGTGCATTCAGAGCAGCAGTGAGTTGATTGGCAACAACCTTCTCTGTGATTTTTGAGATGAATGGTAATTTTGATATGGGCCTATAGTTTTGGGGGAGGGAGGGATCAAGGTTCAGCTTCTTTAAGAGAGGCTGAACAACTGCTTGTTTAAAATATAATGGGACACAACCAGTTTGCAGGAGCAGTTTATAATGGAAACCAGACACGGGCCGATGGAAGTGAGTAGGCCTACATTTTTAAGCATACATGTCGGTATAATATCTAATGGGCTTGAGGAGGTTTTCATAGAGCCCACCAGTTCTATAAGGTCCTTCAGGGAGATGGGAGAGAAGTCACTAAGAATTGATGGGCGGGGGGGAGATGGGAGGGGGGGTGGGGGAGGGGATGATGCTAGCCCTAACTAAATTAACCTTGCTCACAAAGAAGGAAAGAAAATCACTGCAGTCCTTATTTGAAAATATGGGTAAAACCGGGGTGCAGGGGTAACAATGTTAGAGATGGTGTCAAATAACACTTTCGGGTTCCGTTTACTAGTTCTAATTAAATTAGCAAAGTAGGAAGCTCTCGCATCTTTAACCATATTGTTAAAATCAGTTAGCAATTCTTTTAAATAAAGACGGTGGACTTGGAGTTTGGTGGCTTTCCATAACCGCTCCACCTTCCGACATGTACGCCTGAAACAGCGAATAGCTTCATTTAACCAGGAGATGGATTTACTGTTGGAACACGGCGCGTTTTTATTGGAGCCACTTTATCCAATACGGATGAGCAATGGGAATTGAAAGCGCTGACCAGATAATCAACATCAGCTTGGGAGGACTGCACAGCTTTGTCGAAAGCTGATGAAAATGTATCTGCCGACAAACTTCCAAGGACACGAGAGGACTTTACAAGTTTACCTGGCACGTGATCTAACTTAAAAGACAAGTTGAACATAATACAGACATGGTCAGAAATATGCAGTTCTTCAGAACAAGTTGAGTCAATTTTTAAGCAGCGAAAACACAAGGTCCAACGTATGCCCGTGAGTGTGAGTGGGTCCAGTCACATGCTGGATGAAGTTCAGTGACTCGGTGAGTTTGAGAAAATTAGCGGCACAGTGATCTGTTTCATCATCAACGTGAAAGTTAAAGTCCCCAGCCATTACGACTCTGTCCAGTCTAACAATGGAGGATAAAAAGTCACTAAACTCGGACATGAAGGAGCTATTTGAGCCAGGAGGGCGGTAAATTAAAGCACAGTAGAACGGATTTGAGCCACCAACTTTAGTCAATTGTAGCTCAAACGAGGAGAAAGTTTCAGTGCTTACCGTTCGACTTGCAAAACAGCCTCTGAAAACCACAGCGAGGCCTCCACCACCTCCACACCTCCACACCTCTCCTGGTGTCACACCTCTTCACTTTTTATTCCACATTTTTCTCATTTGCTGTTGGTCGCAAAAAAAGACAGGAAGAGAACATTAGTTGTCATCCTATTATTTTTATATAGGGAATTTGAATTTGACCAGTATTTTCACAGGGCTTTATTTTTAATTTTACAGTGAAATTGTCATGAGGCATGTTTTAATAGTGTTTTACTTTGTGTATATACTTTATACCAGGGGTGTCAAACTCATTCCATTGTAGGCCGAGTGTATGCAGGTTTTTGTTGCAACCAGTGCACAGCACCAGGTGATTTCACTAATTAGCTTCCTTCTTCAGACAAGGAGGGGAACTAATTGAAATCACCTGGTGTCGTGCACTGGTTGCAACAAAAACCTGCACACACTCGGCCCACGATGGAATGAGTTTGACACCCCTGCTTTATAAGCTCATATTAAGCAGAATATAAAAAAGGTCTCATTTTTGTGAAAGTAAAAAAATAGTTTTAATAGAGAATATAAAATATAAAACACATTTTATATAGAAATATATTAGACACTGTAAATTGAAATATTTCACTATTAAAGCTTATTAAAATTTCAAGAAGAAAATCTGAGATTCCCCTTTGTGCCCAGTGTTTTTGTAAGGCAGGTGAATACTTCATTGTCACTGTGGGCTTCAGTGCACAGTAATATACAGCAGAGTCAGACAGCTGCATTTTCTGTATTGTTAAAGGTACGCTGCTTGAGGTTTTGTTGAGATGAGCATCAAATCTCTCCTTGAACTCAAGCACGGTGTCCCCTGGTGTAAGTGTATCCCGTCTCAGCATGTACTTAGGAAAGCCATTTGGATCCTGTTTGTACCAGAAGAGATCTGGTGTTGAGTCACTTGTGCTATAATTACAACCAAGTGTCACTGATTCTCCTTCAAAAGCAATCACATCTCCTGTGGGCTGTGTCACTGTGTCTTCAGCTCTGCATTCTGAAAAAAGAACAAAGTTATCTGTAACACAAAGCAGGAGAAAACATAATGACTGAATAAAGAAGGAAAACAGTAAAATCATACCAAAGCAACAGGCACAAATAATAAGTAAAATCTTCAGCCCAATACCCATAACGGCACTGCAAACTGAGTTTCAAATACAGCAGACCAGTCTGTAGAGTATGGGAGCTGCAGCAGTGAACTCTCACTAACAGCTGTTTCCACTCTTTGATTCTGTAAGTGATGCAGTGACAGGCTTTAAGGGGAGGTGCTTAGAAGACTGCAGATCTAAGAGAACTAGTGTATGTGCTGCAATGTCGCCTCTCTGTGGAAGATGGTATTTATGGTGTCTTCTCTCAACAGCAGTTCATTATTCACATATTAATCAGATATCATCTAAATATTGTGGCAGCACAAGGGGCTGCACAACAAAATGGCTGCCTGGCCTACAACACATGGGAGCCAGGAAACACTACATTTCCCAGCAGGCCACAGAAACACCTGAGCAGAGTCAAGCAATGGAGCTAACGAACAGCTGAAAGCCATTTTGAGGCCTATTTAAAGGGCTGATTCACTACACTGGGGGAGGAGTAGGAAAGTGTTTGGGAAGTAGTTGCTGTGTGAGTTTAGAGAGAATACCTGTGAAGTCTTTTGACCAGGCAGGATTTTGATCTCCCATGCGTATTACATTTTGTAAAATAAACACAAAATCTGAAAATGTAGACGACATGAGGACCGCTGGCTGACTTAACCCAACTCTACCCCGGGTGGGATATGAATGGTATTCCACAGCTTTAAAATCTCGGTCACAGTAGACCAATGATATAGTCAGGCCTTGAACCTGGAAAGTCCATCCTGCGCTCCAAATGCCAGTAATCAGTTGAGATGAAGATAAATGACTCCCGCATAATTCGATAATCTAACACTTTACAGAATGTTGTATCATTTCTATTGACTGGGAGACTTTGGGAACAGGTGATTGAAATTAGCCTTTGAATATAAACACTGAATGCTTGTTTTTTAACATTGAAACAGTGAATGCCCCTACCAAATAAACAAACATATAAATACATAAATGAAATAAAGAAGTCTCTTCATGACAGGAATTTAATTTTCAAAATAAATACATTCCACTGAACGTTCCAGTCACAGAGGCCAGATTGGGTGCCATTTTCTCTGTGAATTAAAATTTCAGACTAAAATATCATACATGATTATTGGTGGCAGTGTATAACTTGAAACAATGAAAGACACTGACTCAAAACAATACTTCTGCCCTGTAAATCCTGTCTCAGGTGGTGTCAGGTTTTTGTACAGAGTATATGGGTTTCCTGTCACTGTGGGCTGCAGGGCACAGTAGTACAGTGCAGAGTCTGACACTTCAGCAGAGGAGAGCTCCAGATCCACACGCTTGTTCTCTTTATCAAGTTTAACAGACAGACGGGGATGTGGAGGATCAGCTTTTGTAATATGATTAGAGGATTCCATAACTAAGATGAGGAATGCAGGTTTTGATCTGGGATACTGGTGATACCAGTGCAGACTGTATGCAGACCCGGTGTAGTTGCATGACAGCATAACAGTGCTACCCTCTGAAGCATGAACTGCATTAGTTGTTGGAGTAATTGTATCACCAATACTTTGACCTGCAGAAAACAAATATGGCAGATAGTTATTTGTAGACATCATTAAAAATACAAAATAATTTTATGTAATTGCTAATGCAACAAATTCAGCTTTAATATGAATGTTTTCAACAGAAAGTCTAAATGTAACAACAGCACCACAAATGAGAAAGAAATGCAATATGCCACTTACCCAACATTGTTGAAAACAGAAGAAATAAACAGTGCAACATCATTATAGCTGTTAGAAAGAAACACTGACTTTAAGTACAGCTAGATCAGAATAATTCCTCCACTCTGACTCTCTCAGCACAGTTTTAACAGGAAACTCCCCCACTCATTGACTATATAGCTCCTCCTCTGGAATCAAAACACAACCAAGGATCAGATCATAACAAAAGAAATGTGATCCCCTGATTCACATAACTTTACATAAACTACTCAAAATTTACAACACTATTTAGCCTACCTTTAAATGTAAAACCTATGCCAAGTCCTTCATTCTACATTCTATAGAACTCAATTTAATACATTAATTTAATGTTTGCCTTGCAGATTTGACCAATGCTAAATTAAAAGTGACAAAACTAATATCTCCATTGAATCATCATTGAAAATCTCTTGTTGATGCACCAACAATTTTGATTACTACAATGAATCATAATTTAAACATCTATAGGTTATTATGTTGGTAAATTGATTGCGATTTTGATCAATATTGAAGTCAAAATATCTCATTAAATAATAAATAGTATAAAAATGACACCATACATGGCCCTCACAATGAAAATCGCATTAAATACTACACTTTACCATTGCTTAGTCTCTCCAGCAAAAAATGAATCTCTTAAATGACCCAAATGGTCTTTCTATTATTTTTGAGACATGCTTGCAGCAAGGTTTTAAAACCTCCCAGACTCTTCCATGCGGAGTGATCATAGATTTGGCCTCAGGTGTGCTGAAACCCCTCGGTACACATCGGTCTCTAGTAAAGCTGAGCCAGACCCCCTCCAGAGAAAACAACTCCCCAATTGCTTACACTGACTTACAGCACAGTAGTATGGTGGCACTGAATAGTAGACACCTCTTGGAAGAAAAGTGAGCTACTCAGAAAAATAGAAAAAGGAGAAAATGGTTGCCAGATTCTGAAAAATTTGATATATTTAATAGTGACTTTAATTGATTAATTCCATTCTCTGCTCCCTTTTTAAGCATTTTATTCTTAAAATGATCTTGCTGGGTGAGACAGACAACCATGACCTTTGTTTAAGAGCAGAGAACTACTGCATCAATGAGCAACACATCCAGCATGTACAGTGGGTTCGGAAAGTATTCAGACCCCCTTACATTTTTCACTCTTTGTCATTATGCTGCCATTTGCTAAAATCAATCAATTTTTTTCCTCATTCATGCACACACAGCACCCAATATTGTCAGAAAAACACAGACTTGTAAAATGTTTTGCAGATTTATTACAATATAAACACTGAAATATCACATGGCCATAAGTATTCAGACCCTTTGCTCAGTATTGAGTAGAAGCACCTTTTTGAGCCAATACAGCCATGAGTTTTTCACACCTGGATTTGGGGATCTTTTGCCATTCCTCCTTGCAGATCCTCTCCAGTTCTGTCAGGTTGGATGGTGAACGTTGGTGGACAGCCATCTTCAGGTCTCTCCAGAGATGCTCAATTGGATTTAAGTCAGGACTCTGGCTCGGCCATTCAAGAACATTCACAGAGTTGTTCTGAAACCACTCCTTCATTATTTTAGCTGTGTGCTTGGGATCATTGTCTTGTTGGAAGGTGAACCTTCGGCCCATTCTGAGGTCGTGAACACTCTGGAAAAGGTTTTTGTCCAGGATATCAATGTACTTGGCTGCATTCATCTTTCCTTCAATTGCAACCAGTCGTCCTGACCCTGCAGCTGAAAAACACCCCCACAGCATGATGCTGCCACCACCATGCTTCACTGTAGGGATAGTTTAGTTTAGTTTTTATTTCGACTTTGTCAATAAAAATAAAAATACATGTCATGCATTTTATTTAAAAAAATCAAGGATATTACATAAGAAAGTCATGGACTTATTTCCATTGTGGTCCTTGCTGTTCCCATACAACACATAGACAGTACAATACAATAAAACACATACACAATAAAATACAATAAAATACAATAAATACAATAAAGTACAAAAATACAATAAAAACACACAATATAATACAATAAACACATCGACGGTACAGTACTGTACACATACAATGCAGACAATATCATACTCATAACACTGTATCCTATGCTAAAAACAACAACCTAACCCACTGACCTATTTACTCTGGGATTTTGCCCATGAGCCATGCTTTAACCTTTGTTTTAAAACTATACTTATCTGTGGTTTCCTTGATGTCTAATGGTAATTTATTCCACTCCTGAGGTCCTACATACGCAAATGACGACTGACCAATCTTTTTCCTACACCTTACTGGACAGAGATCGGCCAAGCTAGCTCTGGTTCTGTGGTTATGTGTCTCACCTGTTCTTGGAAAATAGCCGTTTAGGTAGTTGGGGGCCCTACCATTCACTATCCTGTGTACCAATGACAATCTCATCTGTGTCACCCTGGCCTCTACAGGTAGCCATCTCAGACTTTCTAGCTGACACCTCCCTACATGCTCACGGGGGCCCATGCCCATTACCACTCTAACCAGCTTGTTCTGTGATATCTGCAGCTTCTTTTTCAGCCCTTCTGGCAGACCACTGTTCCATGCTAGACTCGCATAGTCAAACTGTGGCTGGACTATACTGTTCGCAAGGAGTCTTAAACTATCCCTATCCAGTAAACCTGCCTTTCTAGATAGTAGCTTGACTCTCGCATTCACTTTTCCAATTACCTGCAAGGCCATCTCTTCCCCTCCTAGACTGCCGTCCAACACACAGCCCAGGTATTTAACACTATCTTTGGCCTTTATGGTCTTTCCCCCTAGCTCTATCCTGAGCCCTGCTGCCTTCTTTAGACTGGGTTTGGATCCAAACAACATGGCTTCGGTTTTTCCTAAGTGCAGGGATAGCCTATTATCCGTTAACCATCCACTAATCTTGGCAAGTTCCTCACCCAGCCTATTCTGTATTATGTTCAGATCCCTATGGTTAATGAGCAGGGCTGAATCATCAGCATAAAGGAACAGTTGGCACGAACATGCATCTCGCATGTCGTTGATGTATAAAAGGAACAGCAGAGGCCCCAAAATGCTACCCTGTGGCACCCCACAGTCTAGCGGTTTGGGTTCTGATAACGTTCCATTTACGTCTACTCTCTGTTCCCTATTTGACAAATATGAAGCCAACCACTTGACTGCCTGTGAGTCAAGACCCATTGCTCTCATCTTGAGAGAAGCAGATCATGGTTGACGGTGTCAAATGCCTTCTGCAGGTCCAGCAAGACCATCCCACACATGTTCCCTTTATCTATTTCACTCCATGTTGTCTGTGAGATAGAGAAGGCATGTGTCGGTGGAGTATGATTTCCTGAAACCTGACTGGAGTTCATGCAAAAAACCCTGCTTGTCAACATATTCTGTGATCTGCTGATGTACCACTTTCTCCAAGATTTTAGATAGGACACTAAGTATGGACACTGGCCTATAGTTTCCAGGGTCTGTTTTTGCTCCCTTTTTAAATAAGGGGATAACCCTGGCCTGCTTTGTGGCACGGGGACACCTTGCTCTAAAGATAAGTTGATGAGGTGGGTGACACATGGGGCAATTACCTGGGCTCCATCCCTCAGAAATCTAGCTGAGATGCCGTCCAAGCCTGTGGCTTTTGTTATATCCAGCTTGGACAACATGTCTGCCACTGTCTCTACACAAACCTCAGAGAAGGTGAAACTATTGGCCTGGATACCACGTTTTTCATAAAAATAATGTACATAATCGTCCCCGAACTCTCCTGACCTAGGGGGTGGGGACTCCACTAGGTTGCTAGCTACCGAGGTAAAAAAGGTGTTAAATTCATTTGCTACCTGGTCTTTGTCTGTTAGCAATGTACCATTTATATTTAAGCCTATGTTTTGTATCCCACTTTTAGTTTTACCTGTACAACCAGCTTCCTTCAAGATTTTCCACAACTTCTTGGAATCTTTTTGGTTCTCCTTTATTTGAGTGAGATAGTACTCTTTCTTTGCTAATTTAATTCTACTTTGCACCTCATTTCTCCATAATTTATAATCATCTGCATCTGCCTGTTCCCTGGAGGATCTAAACCGGTGTAGTGCTTTTTCTCTTTGCTTAATAGATTCCAAGATCTCTGAGTTAAACCAAGGGCTTGTTCTCTGCTTTAACCTGACCTGTCTACGTGGAGCCACAGCATTTACAACATTTAAAAAAAGCTGATTAAAACTATCCCAGGCCTTGTCTACATCTTGGTTTTCCAGCACAGCTGACCAATTTACTATGTCCAACTGTTCTTTAAAGGTCTCCACACAATAGTTCTTGAGTGATCTTATCCTTACGGTTTTATGGTTTGAAAAGGTTTCCCTGTACACCTTCCTAGTACAAAAAGTCATGTAATGGTCACTAATGCCATATGGTATCACCCCATGCTGGGAAATATTAGCTTTATCTGACACCATGATAAGGTCAATGATAGTTTGAGACATCTGATTTACTCGTGTGGGTTCACTAATCAATTGGGTCAGGTCAAATAACTTTCTAAATTTGTTAAAAGCTCCAAAAGTTGTGCAGTCTGGCTTGGAAACATCAGTGTTTAGGTCCCCTAATAAAATACATTCATTTTTAATAATATTACAACTGGTCAACAATCTTTCAAAATTCTCATAAAAGGTATTTTGCCATGGTGGCCTATAACAAATCCCCACTAACAAGGGTTTAGATTTAGGCAGGTGAATATCGAGCAAAATTACTTCAATACCTAGTCTAGGCATTCTTTAATTGTAAAATTTAAATCACCTCTTACAAAGGCACAGACGCCCCCTCCGTGGCGATTTCGGTCCTTCCTGACAACAACGTAGTTATTTATTTCAATTTCTGTATCATTAATAGTAGAATCTAACCAAGACTCACTAACACAAATAACCGCAACATTCCAGTTCAATGCCAACAAACGAATCTCGTCAATGTTGGGTAGTAAACTCCTGGCATTTAAATGCAAAAAATGCAATCCTTTAGCGTTGAATACTTGCTCATACTTTTGTTTATGTGCTGACCAAGCAGCCTCTTCATCGTCTAGCGTTGGCGTTGCTGTAGTAGGCCTATCTGTCTCTTTTGGGTGCATTCCCCCATTGAATTCCCTCTGCGCTTCCCCCTCCGCCGCTGGAAACGAATCGCTGTCACTGGTGCCGCTTCGCTCCTCTCCCTCCTCCCGGCCAGGGACTCCTGGGCATGGCCTCTCCGGCTCTCTCCCCTCTGGAACCCGGCCCGGGCGATCCGGATCACCGTCGTCTCCCCTTCGCCCATCCACGCCGCTCAGGAGGACCTCCACCCAGAAACGATACGTGTTGTGTCGGCCCGAGTCCCCGACGGTAAGTCCGACGAAAGTTCGTCACACGATGCAATGGCGGAGTAGTTTTTATCGACACCACTCCGGGAAGGCGGACTCCTGTTAGTGCTGGTTTGTTAGCGCTGGTTTGTTTACAGATGTTAGCGCTGGTTTGTTTAAAGATGTTAGCGCTGGTTTGTTAGTGCATGGCACTGACAACACTTAGGTTGTGGGTCAAGATACAAACAAATCTTGGAGGAAAACCTGTGGCAGTGCATGCAGATCGCGTGTAGATTTCTTGGAAATCCTGTGGAGTTTCCATGTATTGAGTGACACTGATGCAGCTTCTGAAGGCTTCACCCGTGGGAGTATAGCTCAAGTCAGGAGATTGTGATAAGACAAGTCTTGTTTTCTTCAAAGATGGTAAATGAATCATTCTCCTGGTCAGGACATTCCCCAGGGAAATCATGAAATGGCAACAGCGACACCAAATAGGGATGGTATTAGGCAGGTGATGAGCAGTGCCAGGTGTTCTCCACACATACCGCTTAGAATTAAGACCAAAAAGTTCGATTTTGGTCTCATCAGACCAGAGAATTTTATTTCTCAGAGTCTGGGAGTCCTTCAGGTGTTTTTTGGCAAACTCGAGGCGGGCTTTCATGTGTTTTGCACTGAGGAGAGGCTTCCGTCGGGCCACTCTGCCATAAAGCCCCGACTGGTGGAGGGCTGCAGTGATGGTTGTCTTTCTAGGACTTTGTCCCATCTCTCCGCTGCATCTCTGGAGCTCAGCCAGAGTGATCTTTGGGTTCTTCTTTACCTCTCTCACCAAGGCTCTTCTCCCCCGGATGCTCAGTTTGGCCGGACGGCCAGTTCGAGGAAGAGTCCTGGTCGTCCCAAACTTCTTCCATTTAAGGATTATGGAGGCCACTGTGCTCTTAGGAACCTTAAGTGCAACATAAATTTTTTTGTAGCCTTGGCCAGATCTGTGCCTTGCCACAATTCTGTCTCTCAGCTCTTCAGGCAGTTCCTTCGACCTCATGATTCTCATTTGCTCTGACTTTACACTGTGAGCTGTAAGGTCTTATATTGACAGGTGTGTGCTTTTCCCAATCAAGTCCAATCAATATAATTAAGCACAGCTGGACTCCAATGAAGGTGTAGGCCCATCTCAAGGATGATCAGAAGAATTGGACAGCACCTGAGTTAAATATACAAGTGTCACAGCAAAGGGTCTGAATACTTATGGCCATGTGATATTTCAGTGTTTATTTTGTAATAAATCTGCAAAAATGTCTACAAGTCTGTGTTTTTCTGACAATATTGGGTGCTGTTAAGAATGTTGGGCCCCTGGTGGCGTGACCGGTAAAGGCACTTGTTGTCCAGGTTTTCCACTGCAGCCTGGGTTTAATTAAAAACATTTAATTGGAGACAACAGGCATATGGTTAAAAGTCACAGTACTGACAGGTTTTGCCTATGTCTCTCTCCAGATGTATAAAGCTTATGAAATTACATTTGGGTCTGTCGGTGCTCAAGTCCACACTTACCACTATGATATACTGAATCCTTGCTGAACTAAAACAAGGGTTTTCAATATAGATCAAATAATATTTTTCCAAAAGCAAATTAACTAAATTAAAGTAAATTTTGATCCTACATCCTACATCATACAGAGGGGTGTATTTATTTATTATTTTCTTCTGAAAGCAAAACTCAGGTCTTTCACTCAAACAGCATTTACTATATTACTCACTGTAAAATGGTCATCTTCCAAATGTCAGGAAAATAGATACCACTTTACTATAGGCAGCATGCCTTCAATTATACCTACCTTGGTCTGGGAATCAGCACAGCTTGGAGCAAATAATGAGCTGAAGGAAGCTGAATGGCCTGTTTGTTTCATTACACTCCGCGTTCCTGCATATGTACCTTTCTGGTTATAAGTTAGGATTTCATGTTAGACTTTCCGAACACCATAATATTTGTAGAGTTGTATTATGTTTTATAAAGATTGACTTGTCTGGGCTGTGTGCTGTGGCATCACCGGTAGTAGACTAACACCACACACTGAAATGGCGACATCTTGTGGAAAACTGAAGACACTGCAGCACACTGAGAAAATATTATCAACAAACCCTTCATTGTTTTTTTGTCACCCCAATTTGGTATTGGCATTTGCGACTCAAATTACAACTGACATTCTAAGCACATTCACAACTCCAATGCGCGAAGCAGCATATTTAGAATATTTTACACTCTACAGGCCACAAAGAGGTGCAGGAGAGCTAATGTCACATCTCTCACCAAGGAAAGCCTGTGGGTGCCTGACATTGGGAGGAACTAATGCAGCAGTAACTCAGGGAAACATGGACGACTTAAACACACTCTACTATAATAATAATAATAGTGTTCAATCACTCTGGTCTGCCGATTGCCAATATATACACAGGCTGATATTTTTCTGCTTAGAAACAAATCTGATCACTCTTCAAGACAAATATTTTATTGTATTTTCAATACTTGAATTCTACATTCTCTCGAAAATTTACATTTCCCAAATTAACGGCCAATGCAAAGCATAGGTTACAATACCAACATCAAATGTGTTTTGCTTGATTAGACATGCATAAATTAAAGAATGTCATCTGTGCTATAAATGCTGATTCCGAAAGATTTATCAAAGCCACATGCCTGCCGATGTGCAGTATCAGTGGAAGCAATTAATCAGTGGAGCTCTACTTTGAAGATGTCATTGAAGGTCCTTGATTTGACCAGTGAAGTGAAGGGTATTGATGAGTGAAGGTGTATTTCCTGTACCTAATTGATTATTATACCAAATGAGGGATATCTGAGATAATTTACCTTTTATTTATTTATTTATTTATTTATTTTACCATAGCTTGGTGAAATACTTGATTCTGATTGGTCAAGAGGACATCTTAGTTATTGACATTTCAGCATGTAATGACACACACAGAGGTCTGTTTGTTTTAATGAATCATTCAGATATTCACAGTTCACACATTCATTCTTGTAAGACAAATTAAACTACATCAATATGGGGCTTTCAAATATAAATGAGTGCATGAGACCACAGAAACACAGAGGAGTTAAAAAAGCAGTAGGCCTATGTCACTTATCCAGTAACATGTTGACAATGTTCCTTTTCACTGGTTTCTTAGGACCACAAAGAAAAATCATATGCTATCAAATCAATTAAGAGGATTCATTCTGAATGATTTGAGTACAATTTCTTGAGATTCTCCAACTATAAAACAAACTCGACTACAGATGCACAAACAAACTACTGATGGATTGGACTGGAGCCACATTTGTAAACAACATGTTGAGAGGTATTTCCTTTTGAGGCCAACCATTATCGTGTTTCAAATTTTTGGGTTAAACAAATAAATCTTCAAAGTTGTGAAAGGTGAGCAGGTTTTTGTATGAGAGTTTCCATTAATACACTACTGTGGTCCACAGTGCACAGTAATACATAGCAGTGTCTTCAGGAATTAATTTTGAAATAGTCAAAACTGTTTTGCTACTAGATCTGTCAAGAGTTGAGCTAAATGTCTCTTTGTTGGATCCACCGTACATTGTATACTGAAGGGCTGAACCAGGATACTGGCGGCACCAGTAGAGGTCAAAGCTAGAGCTGCTTGTTCTGTTGATACATTCCAGGGAGACTGATTGTACTTCCCATTTTGATTTAGATTGCTTCTCCTGATCTTGTTCATCCTGATCCAATCTTGCACAGCATAAAATACAATATATAATAAAATAAACTAAAGGATGCTTTCCTCTCGATTAAGGCTCTGATGTATTTGATGAACCATGGGGGGACTAAGCTGTGGATCCTCCTTCACAAGCAGCTGCAGGGGTCAACAACAAAAGCCTGATACACTATGACGGTCACAATCTATGGCTTGTGCTTTCTGGGGAGATTGAATATTATTTTCTATCGCTTCAGAATAGAGGAGATTGAAAAGACAATGTATCGCCTGAGAATAAGTTACTGTTTGCTCGAATGAATTCTGAGGGTCATCACTGGCAAAAGCATATTCTCTGGTTCCACACTGTTCACTGCTCGCTGCTAAATATGTGTCTACTACTTTGAAATACACTTCGTCCCAGGGGCCCTTGATCTGCCTATTGTTATGTATTTATACAATGTGTGTGTGTGCATTCATTAAAATTCATTGTTAGAATGTATTTTAAAATATCAGGTACCAGTGAATTATTGATGTCATGCACAAGTACTGTAAAGGTAGAGAGCAACCTGAAAGCTCTAATCAGAGAGACAGGAGTGACTGACTTTTTACTATTAATTACATTTTATGAATAAAATAACTGTGACTGACAGAAATGTACATTTAAGTATACAATGCTGACGTCTCAATAGTACTCCTGCAGCTTGTCTCAGGTGGTGTCAGGTTCTTGTACAGAGTATAGGGGTTTCCTGTCACTGTGGGCTGCAGGGCACAGTAGTACAGTGCAGAGTCTGACACTTCAGCAGAGGAGAGCTCCAGATCCACACGCTTGTTATTTTGATCATGTTTCACAGTAAGCCGCCCTTGTATACTTTCAGGATTAGCGGTTCGCATGATGAGGATGAGGAAATCTGGTTTAGATCTGGGGTATTGGCGATACCAGTGCAGACTGCCTCCAGTGAGAGAAGTAGTGTAGTTGCATGACAGTGTAACATTATTACCCTCCACTGCATCCACTGCATTAGTAACCGTTGTAATTTCATCCTGAAAACTGTCACCTGGCAAAGAAAATACTTTTGTTATTACATGTATTTTGTATAAAATATATATTTTATCCACAAAACGTGCAAATGATTCAAATTGAGAACACAATTTTCATTAATATGCAATATAGTCAATTATTTAGTAATACAGATTATGGGGAAATTATTAGTCATTAATAAAGCAAAAATGACTTCTTTATACTTTAATTAATGAAGCAGTTGATTTATTTGTTCAACATTAGTGAATATTATATTTTATCGGGAGGTCATAGTTTCCATATTGCAAGTTTGAAATGAAAACAACAGAACTACAGATGAGAAAGTAATGCAGTATACCACTTACCCATCATTGTTGAAAACAGAAGAAATAAACAGTGCAGCATTGTGATGGCTGTTAGAAAGAAACACCGACTTTAAGCACAGCTAGAACAGAATAAGTCCTCCACTCTGACTCTCTCTGCATAGTTTTAATAGGATACTCCCCCCACTCATTGACTATTTAGCTCCTCCTCTGGACACAAAACACAACTGAGCAGCAGATATATGGAAGCATATCCCTGTCATACTCAAAAGCAAATTAAAATATGAAAAACAAAGGAATACCAACATTTATAATTACATTTCCTTTATGTTGTATCATTTGTGTAAAACAGTAAATCAATGTAAAAGTGTATAGAACAAACCAATACTCCTGCCCCTACTTGCCCCCACTACTCCCACTTTCTCACCAGTTTTGTTGTGGTCATTTCTTTTCATTTGGTAATAGTAATATGCATGTTTTGTGCTGTTGCTTTTACTTTTCTAGTTGCTGTATTCTAATTATGACATGAGAATAGTTATAAGAGTGATAAGAAGCCATGTTTGTAATATACTCATTTTTACATGTATTAATTTAACTTGCATTTGTATTCAAATGATAGCTTATGATGCAAAACTATTATGGCATCATATTTCCAATACTGTACAGGTAATACATATAAATACATTTGACTCACTGCTATATAATCAACCAACTACAGTCCAAATCTGGCTGTGTTTGTAGTTGTATGTTGAAGGATAACTCATTGTGAAAGGATCATTTTCATAATAACAACATTATATTCATTCTGTTTAATAATGCATTATATTCATTATAATACATTTTACATTTTACATTTTAAGCATTTAGCAGACGTTCTTATCCAGAGTGACTTACACTGTTTACATGTCTTTACATACAATCCATTTATACAGCTGGATGTTTTACTGAAGCAATTCAGGTTAAGTACCATGCTCAAGGGTATAACAGCAGTGCCCCACCTGGGAATTGAACCTGCAACCTCTGAGTTACAAGCCCAGCTCCTTAACCATTACACTACACTGCCAGCCCTATTATATAATATAGTCTGGCTAGTTTTCTTAATTCACTGAACTGCTTGAAGTGAAGTGTATCAAGACACCTAAAGACACAGTGAGAAACAGAATGCTGCCCACATGTATTATCTTCAGTACAAACACATGGCAGGTGCACTGGATTGAAGTCAGGTATGTAAAGGAGACACAGCAGATGTTTCCTGTGTGTCCAATGTCAGCATCACTCCGCTTCTCATTTCAAAGCTGTGGTAGCTTAGCAGCTTTTTGTAGGAGTGCTGCCATTTTACTCCACTGTGGGCTGCAGTGCACAGTAATAGACAGCAGTGTCTTCAGGAATTAATCTTGAGATGGTCAAAACTGTTTTTGATTCATCAACAGCTGAAGAGAATCTCTCTTTGGCAAAGTCTGCTTCGACATGGTTATTATACTTATTATTATAGAGCATGAACTGAGGAGCTGACCCAGGATACTGGCGGTACCACTGCATGATAGGAGTAATGAGGCTGGTCTTAAAGGAACATTCCAGGGAGACGTCATACTCTTCTGTCTCTGATTTAAATGGCTCATCCTGTTTGATTTCATCTCCAGAGGAAAAGCCTAAAAAGGATAAATAAACCAATAATATTAGTAAATCAAATCTTTTTACATATTTAAGAAGTGAACAAGATTATTATGAAGAGAAGACTAATGGTGGGAACAAACTCAATACTTCCAATTAAGTTAAAGAAAACTTACAGAAGGAAACAATTAACACCAGCCCTGCAAAAAGCTGCATCTTGTTATGAAGTGAACATTCAGGTTATTAGAGGAGAGAGAAGCTGAGGCAGAATGTGTGTCTTAGTTTTACTGTGAGGATGTGTGGGAGGGGCAATAGTGCCCTGATGAGAATGAAAAAGAAACTAAAGCTACGGAGTGTAATTTGTAGACGAAGTTGGAAATGGAGATTGGGACTTAATATGCCCTATCAATACATTCTGCTTTTTAATAGAAATAGGCTTTGGATTATATAAGTTTAGGAATCTCTGTTAGAAATATAAGTTGTATCTCTCATGAAATCACTATCTATATTTGAGGTCTGTGTAGAAGAGGTGTATCTCTCCAGACTGCATCATATGCCCTTGTTTGATTGATTGAACTTGTGTTGGTTCTTGGTGGCCAAGCATGTTTTGTCTCCTCATCTCATGTATGTACAGGTGCATCTCAATAAACTAGAATATCATGGAAAAGTACATTTATTTCAGTAATTCAATTCAAAAAGTGAAACTCATATACTGTATTATATAGATTAATTACACACAGAGTGAAATATTTCAAGCCTTTATTTCTTTACCCAAAATTCAGTATCTCAGAAAATTAGAATATTACATAATACCAATAAAAAAAAGGATTTTTAATACAGAAATGTCAGCCTTCTGAAAAGTATGTTCATGTATATGCACTCAATACTTGGTCGGGGCTCCTTTTGCATGAATTACTGCATCAATGCGGCATGGCATGGAGGCGATCAGCCTGTTGCACTGCTGAGGTGTTATGGAAGCCCAGGTTGCTTTGATAGCGGCCTTCAGCGAGTTTGTCTGCATTGTTGGGTCTGGTGTCTCTCATCTTCCCTCTTGAAAATACCCCATAGATTCTCAGAATGGGGTTCAGGTCAGTAGACGGCTGAGTTTGTTGGCCAATCAAGCACAGTAATACCATGGTCATTAAACCAGGTATTGATACTAGTGTGGGCAGGTGCCAAGTCCTGCTGGAAAATGAAATCAGCATCTCCATAAAGCTTGTCAGCAGAAGGAAGCATGAAGTGCTTCTGACGTTGTCTCTGGTTCAGGAGTGGCCTGACACGAGGAATGCGACACTTGTAGCCCATGTCCTGGATACATCTGTGCGTGGTGGCTCTTGATGCACTGACTCCAGCCTCAGTCCACTCCTTGTGAAGCTTCCCCAAATTCTTGAATGGGCTTTGCTTGACAATCCTCTCAAGGCTGCAGTTATCTCTGTTGCTTGTGCACCTTTTCCTGCCACACTATTTCCTTCCACTCAACTTTCTATGAATATGCTTGGATGCAGTACTCTGTGAACAGCCAGCTTCTTTAGCAATGACCTTTTGTGGCTTACCCTCCTTGTGGAGAGTGTCAATGACTGTCTTCTGGACAACTGTCAAGTCAGCAGTCTTCCCCATGATTGTGTAGCCTACTGAACCAGACTGAGAGACCATTTAAAGGCTCAGGAAACCTTTGCAGGTGTTTTGAGTTAATTAGCTGATTAGAGTGTGACACCTTGAGTTTACAATATTGACATTTTCACAATATTCTAATTTTTCTGAGATACTGAATTTGGGGTTTTCATTAGCTCTAAGCCATAAT